>WEKX01028175.1:215838-276305 GCA_013390025.1 Pitta sordida
GGCCGCGTGCCTCCGCCCCTGTAGGTTACGAGGAGGGGCTTGAGGTGCTGCGGGGTTGCGGGGCGGCAGTGACCCGCCGGTGATTTGCGCCTGCGGGGCAGCGCGGTCCCGCACGCCAAGGCCGCCTAGGGCTGTCGGGGCNGGACTTCGAGAGCTACGAGCAGGACTTCGCCGTGCTCACGGCCGACATCACCGGCCGCATCGGGAAGGTGCCCAAGCTGGTAGGAGGTGAGCGGCTGCTCTCCGCCCCCGGGGGGGCTCCTGAGCCCCTGGAGCCGCCGCGTTCCCAGCGCCGGGCGCGCGGGGCCGGGCGGTTCTTGGCGAGGTCTCGGTGTCCCCTCGCCCCGCTGTGTCGGTCCCGCTGCCCTGCCGCGGGTGTTCCCGGTGCTGCTCCTCGCTGCGGCCGTGCCACAGCATCGGTGGTGGGTGCCGAGTCTGTTGGGTTTTTTTCCTGTGGCACAGGCAGGTTTTGCGCAGGATTTAACCTGAAGCTGCCCCTGCCAGTGGTACATTTGATTTGGGGGATGGGCTGTGGTGACTCGCGTGCAGGAGCAGATTCCAAGCCATCAGTGTTCGTTCGCTTTAATGTGTTTTGTCAGTCGCCTGCAGCTTTCGCGGTCTGACTCATGACCTGTCCCTGCAATTGAGTCAATATTTCTGTAGGAGTGTTAGGGTAGAAAGATGACCACTTATAATGTCATTAGTGAGCCCAGCTGAGTCTCCCAGCAGATGTGAATCAGTGCCCCAAAATAGGGCCTGAGTGTGAGACAGAGGGCAGCTGACACTCCTGATTTCCTCATCTGTCCCTCTTCAAACTCAGCTTAATGCCTCTGCTGCTTCCAGGTCATTTAATATTGCTGCCTCTGCTTCTCATGCATATTTCCCAAACCTTTAGGACACTTAACCTGGATACTATAAGGAGGAAATAAACACTTGTTAATATATTTCCATGTGACTAAAAGTATCCTGTATAAGGGACCAAAGAATAACATCCTACTTTTAGAGTGGGAAACGCATCGTGAAGTAGTGACTAAACAGGATTAGGGGTAGGTGGTCAACTAAAATGTGTGATCTCAGGGGATTTTGAATAAAAGTCGTTTTGAATCTGGAAAGTCACATTCAGTTCTATTCTTAGCAAGGTAGAAAGTCTTCTGAAAAAATCAGGTTCAGTTCCATTGTTAAAGGGCAGGAAACTTTGCCTTTTCCTTGGCTTAACAAAGGTGTTTTGCTCTTGTGCTTAACAGAAAGGACATGGGAGGATAATTCAGTCAGAAGCTGCAGCCGAGGTAGAGAGCTCTGTCTGTTTTCTAATGGAGACTTAAAATAATGAGAAAGGGAGTGAATTAAAGAGTTCCTGTCATTGAAATTTATAACTTGTAATTTAATCTGCTCAGAAATTATATTTAACCTGTAAATGGGCTCTGGAACAATTTACTGAGAGGATACAGTAAATTCTTCACAAAGGGTTCTTCACTTTTAAACAGTAAATTTAAGGACCTCTTGTAGGAACAGGGAGACATCATAAATATACTAGTGCCTATTCTGAAAATCAATTGTGCTGCACTGATTTATGGATAAAGAAGAGAGATTTAATTTTCTAATTGTAAAGAATATAGATTTTAATTCATAATTTTATAGATTTCGGAAGTCGCCAGTGTCTGTTCAGTAGAATGAAGAATATTTTGCTTAGTAGTGGATTTCCGTAATCCTCTCCTTGAATTAGTCTCCCTTATTTACTTAGGAAGACTTCAGAGCTTAAATACCAGATGTGTAAAGAATATTAACTTCAACAGTGACATAGTTGAGAAGCAGCAGACTTGGAAGTCATCACTCTTTTATGTGACCATTAGAAAGTTGGGGTTTCTTTAGAATTTGATCTCAGAGGAGAAAGGATATGTATTCCCTGCAGGACCAGTAGCAGGGTACTGGGATAAATAGAGTCAAGATGAGACAATGGTTAATTTTATTGTTTTTTACGACCTTTCCATGTCAGGATTTGAGGCTGTTCATACATGGCTTGGTCTGACTTGGGTTACAGCTGCTTCTTTCTCTGTGCATTGACAGCTGAGGCATTGCTTATGTTTTCAGGGCTATTACATCTTTTTCATTTTATATGACTTGAAAACAAACTTCAGTCTTAGCTTTTAACCACTTGGACAAAAAAATCTGACTATGCTGAACACTTTAATCAGAACTATTTTAAATACACATTTTTCCCTTGTTTCTTAATAGGAATATTTGCAAGATCTTTGGTTCCTCATCACCAGAAGTTCCAGTTAGTTCTTGTGGAGATGGCTGGGAGAGCCTCAAAAAGAGGATTATGAGGTGGGAGGGGGACGTGAGGTGACAGTTTTCAGCAGCAGTGATTTGAGACAGAGATTGCTGATGGCCTTCTTCCTCCACGCTGGAAGGAGCAGGATGAAAGGTGTAAGGACTTTGTGCTACTTCTGCATAACACAGAGAGATCTCCTGAACTCTAGTGACTGGTTTATTTCGCTGTGCTGCTCAAGATGGACCTGCTGTAAACTTCCTGCTCAGTTGAATTGGAGAAATGCTGGTTAATTGTTTTTGCAACATTCCTGCATTCTGTGTTGTCAGGACGTGGTGATGTTTTCTAGGAGGATGATGGCTCAGCAAACAATTTGTCACAAATGCATAAATAGTTCAGCAAGAAATGTAACAAAGGCTCTCTGATACTACAGAAACAACAATGAGCAGCAGGGACAATAGAACATCTTGGGAAGAAATGTCTTCTGTTCAGGCAGACATCATCTGGAGGATTAAAGAAAGTGTTATAAATAGAGAAATGCCTTTTAAATAGATTTTCTGTGATGCTATTGCAGGTCTTTGAAGAATGAAGATCATTGACTTATATGTTTTGTTAATGTTCCTCAGTGTTTCAGGGACGCATCTGTCTTGTGCTTTGACAAAAAGTTTATATCAGTTTTGATGGCTTGATATGAGAGTTTTACTAACACAAATGGTGGTACTTTGTCTGTTCTTAGCACAGTAGCCTCTGGGCTGTGATGGGTTTATACTGCAGTGCTGCCGTTCTTTTGATACTTAATACGTACCTACGTTTTCTATTGGGCAATCAAAGCGCTGTGTCTCAGTCTCTGAACAGATTTAGCTGAAGAAAGTCCCACCTTTAATTTTCTGTTGTACCCCTGTACTGAAGTTTACTGCCTCCAGTTCAGATCTGGTTCATTGTGCCCAGTTTTATAACCCACCTGAGCCAGTGTAGGGAAATCCGCAAGTGGTCTGTGAACTGGAGCCCTTTGTTACTCAGTCTCTTGCTTGGCATGTACTAATAAAAAGAAGCAATTCCACAAGCAATGGGACTACTCAGTCTTGATCCAGGTTTTTTTAATCTCTTCACTGCTTGTGAGATCAAACCAGTGCTGTGTTACCTTTCTGCCCTTGTAGGCTGATTCTCACCTTTCTGTAACTGCTGTATTTTGAGGGACAAAGTGACTAATGCTGGGGCAAAGCTAAAAGAACTGAGGAAAATGTAGTGAAAGCTTGTTTGTTTTAAAGTGATACAACCTTGTGTACAAACAGGGAGCGAATTTGTTTGTTTGCAATCCTACACAGAGGAAAAATCTTATTTTTGTCTCCAGTCTTTTTATCCAGTTTGTCAATTTGACCAATTAAATTATACAAGCTACGTGCAATATTATCATGAGGACATTCTGTCTAGCAATGTGGAGAAAAAAATAAACTTAGATATATTTGATGGAGCATTTTTTTTTTGTTTTCTTGAAGGATAGTTCAATTCTGAAGTGAGACAAAAAGTTATAAAAACCCTTTTTTGCAATTTCATGTGATGCAAGTGTGTTTAAGGAAACGATCGAGTAGGTGGATTGAAAACTAAAGTCACAGTGGACTAATGCAGTTGGTAATATGAGGATCCCTAATTGGATTGGAACTTGTTTATCCTGATCTACTAGATTAGTGCCAAGAGTAACTCCCTCAGATCTCATTTTCAGTGTCTGAGCAAATCATCCTGTGAATATTGTGCCCTCCTTCCTACAGGGATTCTGACTGTGAAATAAATTCTTTCTTTCATTCAACAGTAGAACTAAAAGATGAAAGTAAATGCTTTGAAAACCATTCCCTGGACTCCATGGTGTAGTGTGCTCTGGAGGATCAGCAGTTGCAATAAGTTCAGCTGCTTTCCTGGACGTTCATGAAGATGCTTCTCCAAAGCTGCAGTGCTGGAATGTTGCCGTGTGCCTGTTCACATGCCTGTTCTCTAAGGAACAACAAAAGCCTCTTGTCCCTAGACCTCACTCCCAGCAGCTTCTCTGCTGATTATGTATTGGCAGATCTGGATCGATGTTAAAATCTGGAGCTGGATTAAAGAGATCATTTGATAACCCCCCAGTTTAACGAGACGAGTTTCAGCCCTACCTCCTTATGTAGTAATGAGTTTTCCCTGCTAAAGGTCTGTAATTTCTCTGTGGGTGAGTAGCATCTTACTGGCCAGTGGAGTGCTGTGTAGTTCTTGTAAGCACAAGTACAAGCAGAATTTGTACAGCATGAAACACCTTCCAAAAAATCCCAAATTTATATCCCTAAATTTCAGGTTACTAAAGGTACATGGAAACTAATCCAGTGCAACCCAGGGAAATAACTGGAATTGCTATAGTACATTTATTTTCTCCTGCTATATTTTACAATGTTACTTCAACTTCAATAAAATGGTACTGTGTGTTTTGTATCTTCCATTGTGTTTATTTTCATCCATCGTCATCTTGCTGACTTCCATATGAGGGAAAGAACAGAGGAGTTCTGGGATGCTGGGTAGGAGAATAGAAATGTGTGGGGGAAAGAGGTGGCAGATTCTCTTTTCTTTTGGGTTTAGTTATTCTAGGCTGATAAATCACAACATTTTCTGACTTGTGTCCCATGATGAGATGCTTATGGAGAAAGACATTGCTGGCACAAACTCAGCTGCACAGGAAACATTTCCTGCAGCTTCTGCCATAGTAGAATCCACCAGACATGGCAGCGTGAATTCCAGATTTGCAAGAAAGATGATCCTGAACCTGATCCTCCCTGCAGGCAGAGCTCCAATGTATGTAACTGAAGAGGGACAGATATTGATGTTTGTGTGTCCTTAAATGACAGTGTAGAATATTTAAGGTAAATGAGAAGATAGATGGATCAGCATTTCAACCTGTGAGAAGTTAATTATATCTATTTAATGAAGGGGTCCCCTCTTGAAATTCAGTGGTTTTTGTGGCATGCAGAGGATCATCAGATAGTCCCTTTTGGTCTTTAATGTGCCAATTCCAGGATACAAAGAGATCATGTGAAGAGAAGCAGGGGAATTCAGATTAAAAAAGAAAACTGTGAAGTTTAAAGACACATGATAAAGTCTTGTGCCAACGTAGACTTGCCCACCGCGATCTCTGGGGAGGCATGACTGGAGACACTTTTGTGCAGTTCACCTTTTATCTGCTTCATCAGACAAACCAGTAGAGATGTCTCGTGTTACTCTTGGTTTCAAACAGTGGTAAAAAGGGTTGTATGTTCAGAGTTTTGTTGTTAACTTCATGGAGGCAGTGGGTGGATTTACTGTCTGAAGGATGTGAAGTGTAGCCGTGAGAGGGGCAAAAGGCAGTGCCACCCCTGGATGCCCCAGTGATTAAACAGTGTGGGGACTTTTTATTATCCAGTGTCTGAAGATTTCTCAGAAAGTCTCCTTTCATGCTGTGACAGACCAAGTCTTGGTCAAGCCATTGGAATGTTTGGATGATGTGACACTGAATCTCAGTTCATATTTGATGCCCTGCCTGCAAGTGAATGATTGGATTGAAAGATTGAAAGTCAGACAGTCTCTATAGCTGGGGTACAGACCTGTTGGGAAACCTGGCAGATGGTCATTGCTCCATAGAGCTTGAATCTGATTTTAATTTTTTAAAATTTTCATACTTTATTACTAATTTACATTTTTACTGCTACTAGAAGACAGTGGTTTCCTTGTAGTTGCTGTGACATTTCATTTTGTTTCTGTTGAAGGAAAAAACCTGGTTTTATACCCAACATAGGAGCAGGGGCATAGAAACCTAATTTTTCTCAGGTACTGGATTAATTTAAGAGAGATGCCTAGTTTTGTGCATTTCATATTTTGCACATAAATAGACAAGCCTCTGTTCTTAAACCCTATTTTTTCCCATTAGGTGTATGTGTGTGCTTTGCATGCATTTGTGCACATCCAGCAAGTGCCTGATGAGGCATAACTCCTACACCTGGAGGAGCTGGAAGTGCTTTCCTAATTAACAAATGCTGCATAACAGACCAGATTTCAAGGATTCTCCAGTCCTCTTTTTTTTTTTTTTTTTAAATTAGTAATGTGGGTATCACCGTGAGTGATGATGTCACACAGAACAAATCCCTTGAGTCAATTTTAGCTGATACATATAAGCTTTTGAAATGTTCTGGTTTTCTTTCTTGGCAAGAGCACAGTTATATTGGTATTTTCTCAATTCTGTTTCAGATGAGAAGAAACAGATGGTTGCGAATGTTGAGAAGCAGCTTGAAGAAGCAAGAGAACTGGTATGTTCTGGCTTTTCATATGTTACCTGCATATTCTTAGCAAAAATAATAGGATTATTAGTAGTAATCTTTAACACGTGCCCTAAAAATACTTAACAAAGATATGTTAGAAAATTAAATAGCATTCTTGAAATAGTTCTTATTTGAGTATATGAAATACCCGAAGAGAGTGTGTCCTTTTTTAATCTTGTGATAAGTGATGCAAGGTTTGCACTATTGCTGGAAGTCCATACAAAGCTGTAGGCTTTGAGTTGGGGATTAGGTCTTTTACTTTTGGAATTGAGTTAAATATTTATACACAATGGCTTTGTTTTTAACTTGTAAGACCCAGGATTCTAATTGATTTGATCTGTAAGAATGTCTTGTAGAGCAATAGATCTTTTTTCTCTTTTAGCAAGTGAAGTGTAAAGGTGAGGAGAAGGGGGCTGTGACAGGGTGGGTGACTGGTCCCAGAGGAGTGTCCATGTGAGCCAGGCATTAGTGTTCGTGCTGACATAAAAAGGAGCATGTGATGAGCAATGTGTTAAGCAGCTGTGACTTTGCTTAAAGTTTATTTTGCTGCCATTACAGCCTGTCATGTCTTCTATCTGGATGGAGTATGAAGTTTTGTAGATGTGGAGTAACTGGGTGTTGGTAATAGTGCAGATTGACTTTTTCCCACGTAGCAAATGGTTCCTCACCTGAAATTGCTTTTGTTTATTGTTTGCAAATGAGTATTGTCTAAGAAATGTGAGAAATGTAATCTGAGTGCTAGGATAGGGAAAGAAATTAGTTTTTCCATCCTAGAAGTTCTTGAAATGGAAAGAACTTGAATAAATTATTTGGTTGCTAACTAGACAATGATATTGAAATTAATTTTTTGAAGTGGCATAGGAAGAAAAAGGTCTGTTCTGAAGACACATTAAGGCTTTTTGGGCACTTGCATATCCAAACAGCTGAAAGAAAGTAAACATCTAGAAATGTTTTCATCTCCTGTTTGCTACAATTTGACATGGTGAAAAAGCAGAGCAATAGAGCAAAGGATGGCCATTCAAACTTGGCTTTCTACTCAACATGGATTGGAAGGAGCAGAAATTGAGTTAATGGCTCCATTCTTCTCTCCTTATGTCAGAAAAGGATCATCTAAATTTTTATTTATTGTAAGGTTAAAAAATAAATCTTGTGCCTGTTCTTTTATCCTAATGATGATCTTCATTTAATGTACTGGCTTTTCTGTCACGTTTTTGTTTTAGGTCTTTAGATTCAATTATTGGCTTTAAGCAATTACCCAGCATGTTTGTGATTAATGTCAAGACTTGAGTTTAGAAATCAGTTTGAACAAACCTGCTAAAACCAGAACTGATTAAGAAGATCCTCTTTTAAACTAAAGGCTACAGTAGAAAATCAAAATAAACCTTTTTCCTTGCTACTGATAGTTTTCACACATTGGTTTGCTTCATTTTCTTGAGTAGTCAAGGCTGGGATTAGCTGATTTTGTTTTATTTCCCACTTGTCTAGGAAATAACACTCTCATGTATTATAAATATTATTGTAGAGATAATTTATTTACATTCACTAACCAGTGATAGTTTAAAAGACTGTCTTCTTTGTTTGGGTAAAATCACTGGTGTAATTGATTTGATCTACGTGCAGAACTGACGTGAAAACTTTCAGGCTCCCCGGGTGCTTTTTCAAGCCAGAGCTGTGGAGTGAGAGATCTCTGGAGAGAAAACCTGTCATTCTACATCCAGTGGAGTATCTGAATCTTACTTCTACCAGATTTTTAAGAAAGGTGAATGTTGTGCCAACCTTGGGGAAAGTCTTTTGAGTATAAAATCTAGGATGTGCTGGAAGAGCTGCAAAGCATTTTTGAATTAAATTCTACTTTAAAGCAGAAAAAAACTCTCCTCCTCCCCTACCCTCCAGTCATCTGGGACCTCTCCAGCAGGGCAAGACCTCTGATAAATGATTGCGAGAGGCCTAGCGAGCTCCTCTGCCAGTTCTCTCCACACCCTGGGATGGATCCCAGCAGGTCCCATAGGTTTATGGGGATCTAAGTGGATCAGTAGATCTCTAACATCTTCCTCCTGGATTACAGGGGGGTTAAACTGTTCCCTGTCCGTGTCTACTAGACCAAGAGACCACTTGTCCTGTAGACAATTGATACAATGGAGAAGCATATTTTACAATGATACAAATTTTAATTAATGATTGACACGCAGGTATTCAACCATCCCCAGGAAAGTAGGGATCCATCACGTGTGAGAGTGACTTGGGAAGACAAATGCCATCACTCCCCATTCTTTCTTCTGCCAGCTTCACATGCTGAGCATGAGACCACATGGTCGGGAATATTCCTGGGGTCAGCTGTCCCAGCTGTCACCCCCCCAACTCCTCATGCACCCCCAGCCTCCTCACTGGCAGTATGAGAAGTGGAAAAGGCCTTGTCTCTGTGTAGGCACTGCTCAGCAATCATGAAAACATCTCTGTACTGTTACCACTGTTTTCAGAGCAAATCCAAAGCACAGCCCCATACCATCTACTATAAAGAAAATTAACTCTGCCCCAGCCAAAACCAGCACACATGTCAACTCTGAACATAGGCAGTAACAGAAGTTTGACCTTGTATGTTCTCTGTACAGATGTTTTGAGATTTAAGTGCCAGGATATTCTTTTGCTTTCTTGTTGGTGTATGAAAAATGCAATTTTTCTGGCCAATATACAAGGCCTGAAAGTAGAGATGCATCTAATTAAGATGCATTTAGGTTCACACCTGCTTAGGCCACTATCTTTGCATTAATTTCCATGGAAATTTCTCAGCCTGGCCACAAAATGTACCCTTTAAATCTCATGATGAAAAGCAAGGTGTTAAATATTGGTCAGCTGAAATATGCGTGCTTCATCGTTGTTCCTTGGGCCTTGCACTCACTAATATTGACACTTTAGAATGAATATTTTGGATTTCACAGGCTGTGCTCTGATCGTTTATGCAAATTCTGTATTCACTGGGAGATGTTTTCATTTTTATCTAATAGATAAGAATTGGACTTCATTAAAATATCCTGATCTTGCACATATAATTATAGATATATATGAGAAAAGTGTTTTCTGTGTTTATAGAACATTTGAGATCAAATATATTGAGATTAAATTGATAAGAAATAAGCTATTAATTCCAGCTATTGGTTTAATTTATAATACCCCTTTAAAAGTCAAGCCTGAGCCGAAGAACTGAGTAGAATTAGAAATTGCTTCATATGTTTCAATTCATTACTGACTATTTAATTAAAATCTGCTTTACAGTTTATTACTGAATATCATTTTGTATAATCAGAATAGATCAGGCAGAATGACTTCTGGCAATTCCATTGGTTCAATTCAGATGCTTTTCTTATGATATGAGGGTGAAATATCAAAGTAATTCTGTACCTCTGTGCCATATTCTTGTGTTTCAGCCTGCTTAGTATTCTACATGGCAAGAATAAATAGAAAAAGCTTTTGAAAGACATACTATCTCTCTGATGTTTTAATACATTCAACAAGTTCTTGAATAGTGTTGTCATTAAACCCTGAAGTTCAGCTGTTTAATAAACTTCCATACAGATTTGGAGTATAGATTTAGGCAGGGAGTTTAGGCTTTGTAATCCTGCTGAGTTAGCAGCATTTAAAGAAAAAAGGATTTGTTTATTAAATATACAGACTGATGGTAAATAAAACTTTAAACATTTATATATAAGTATGAGTGTATATATATACACATGCGTACACACGAGTGTGTATATAAATAAATAAAATACCTTTTTCAGCCAACAGTTCCCAAAACTGCACAGCTTGAAGAGTGTAGTCTTTCTCCGGAACTATGTTAATTTGCAGAATTTTTTTGTCCTCAGTTTTACTGTTTTCTTGTAATAAAACGTATCCATCACATTTGGGATTGAAATCCATAAATGTCATTCCTTCTAAGAGTTAACAATTTTAATTTTAGTCCGTTTTTGTTGACATAAGACTGTGTAAATATTCGGATAAATTACTTATATATTGCATAATAAACACCATTTTTTTTAATAAAGAAGGAATATTTCATAGTATTTCTGAACTTAGGTAAATTTGTTCTTGCTTTAATTAACCTTTTGATTTATATGTTCCGTCTTTTTTACATGTTAGCTTGAACAGATGGAGCTTGAAGTTCGAGAGATCCCACCTCAAAGCCGGGGGATGTACAGCAGTCGAATGAGAAGCTACAAACAAGAAATGGGAAAACTTGAAGCTGACTTCGTGAGTTTTTAACGTATTACATAAAGAAAGCATCTATGGGAATTCTTAAAATAAAATAAAGCAGTTATTCAGGCAAATCAGAGGGTATTTTTGGCTAGTGTGAGCGATGAATTCTGCGTGTATCTTGCTGTGTATGTGGACAGGTGAAAACCAAACTAGGGAAGAGAAGCTTTTCTTTTTGTAGAAGTCCCATACCAATATTCCGGTTGCTAGCCTTCTGTCTCTTTGCTCTGGATCTCAATTGTTTCTCTGCCATTAAACATTGTGGATGTTCATGATATATGCAAAATATTCAGCTTTTAATCCTGTTTCTCAAGGAGTGACATCTTATACGAATTTGGTCAGTAACAAAAGCATTATAATCTCCAATCCATGGAATTTTTGAATGTCGTTTGTCTGATAACGCACTCCATTTGTGTTTTCTTTCCCATTGCACTTAGATTTTTATTGGCTTTGTACAAATTGGTTATAAATGCTACGATTTTTGAGTAATGGATGCAAACTAACAAGATTCCCTTGTCTAGGAGAATCTGCTACAGCTATCAGTCTTTTTTTGTGGCTGGGATTTGCACTGAATAGATTTACGTACAGACAAAACTGTTTCCTGTAAAATCCTGAGAAAGTTCAAAGGGATTGCAAAGTGTAGGAAAATGCTATGTTAATTGGCAGCAGCTCAGTTCCTCCAGGGTAAAGAGAATGAAATAACTAGTGGCAGTATTTTCCATTCACTGGAGAACTGTGAATTTCCTCAGATTGCTGGCAGCGGTTTAATCCTTCAGGGCAGGGAAGTCAGTGTTTATACCTGCAGCCAAGAAATCCAGCTGAAATCTGTGCTTCTGCCAAGTTGAGGAGTTGCACAAAAGTGTAGTAGTTAGAAGATGGTTGTAGTTTGTAAAGTTTGAGGAACGTTGGACTAAAAAGATTTGCATCAAAATTTTGAGGCGGTCTCATGCCATTCCCCTGTAGAAATTGTGTTTGGCTGAACAGGGGCTTCCCAGAGAGCAGCTTCTGGACCAATAGCAAATGCTGTTTATCTTCTCAGGTGTGGGGGAATTTACTGTCAGGATTGTTGCTGGCCTATTTCTGTAGGTAGGCAGATGTGGAATTCTGTATTTGCATATTCCCAGGCAGAAGTGAATGGGAGAGTTCAGAACTGGACATTTTATGGAAGAGGAGAAATGAGTGTGAGGAAACTCTTCATGGCACGAGGAGTTTGTACTCTGACTGAAGAAGCAAAGGAGCAGGAACAGATTGTATTAATGGGTAAAAAACAACAGCCCCAAACCCCAAAGGATCTTTAGCAGAAGATCAAGGAAAGAAAATGTTTGAAGGATTGAGCAAAGTACTGAAAGAAAACAACAACTATGCTTGAAAAAAGATATCACTTATATAGCAAGCAGCGTTGTTACAACTAAATGCCCTACATAGTTCCAGTTTTAAGTACTAACATTCTTTTAAGTTTGTATGTGATGATTAAAGCATCTTTTTGGATTATTATCCAGTCAAATAGCAACTTGTTGGAAACAATATAACAAAACACAAGTTAGGAGAAGGAAACTTGAGATATATGGATATATAGACCGTACTCTTTACTAGCAGGATGGACAACATTACAGTTTGTTTCTGAGGTTTAATATTTAATTGGTGAGTTTATTTTATCTTAAGCAGTAGGTGTAATAATGACAAATGCTATCACTTTAATATTATTTATTATATTCTGTGGCATCTTCATATATTTTTAGGGTCTTTTTTCTATACACTTTACTAGGCTGAAGTATATTCTGAAAAATACAGGTTTAAGTTCAGTTGATCTGTCCTTAGAAAAGTTACTCCAAACATGGCTTTTTCATCTTTAACTTTATAATCAAATAGGAACAACTTGCAAATAAGAGATTTATTTCCTCTCAGTGCTAACCCTTGTTATTTTGAGACATGCCTGCAGTTAAGTATCAGTGCTCTGCAGTCCAGGGACACGTGTGAAGGCAAAGATATCTACACCATACACTGTATTGTACATGAGTAGCTGGTAACCCACTAGTTGCAATAAATCATATCCAAGGAGAGAAAAAGCCACCTGGCTCTATCTTGGCCCTCCCTGTTGAAGAGTAGCAGTAGTAATGGCTCAAAATATGTCTCAAAAGGCCAAGTTTCAGGCTTGTATCAAAACAGAATGAAACTGTTTGATAAACCTTATGCTGTCTTTTTTGACTTGCAGATGTAAATCTTTGATTTGTTATCTCATTTTCAGTATCATATACCAGCACCTCATTTTTATAGAGGGTGTTTTGGTCCCTGTAGGGCAGAAAATCTGCAGCCTGGGACCTGCGGGGGTGTGGAGCCGCTCTGCAGAGCTCGTGGTACGTGGTAATGGCTCTATCTGCTGGCACGAAGTGGAGTTGCAGACCATGTACTTGAGCTTTCCGGGTTGATTCGAGTCTTAGGATCACCCGCTGAAGAGTTCCTGAAACTTAAAACAATCCTTCTGTAAGCAGGTCTTTTTCCTGCATCTACCAATGCAGTGTTACATGGTTTAAGCTTGTAATAATTTTTTTCTGACTACGTATTTTAGGTGTAGAATGTCCATGGTTGCTGCCTGCATAAAGTAAGGTCTGAATGCAAAAAAAAGTTCAGGGCCTGTGGGTGTTGTTTATTCTTTCAAATAACACAGTTTTTGTTGTTACTTGAAAGCAGCCAGTGATTTTTAAACATTGGGGATATGCAGTGGTAAAAGGCTTAGTGATTTTATGGATGTAACTTTGACCTTAATCAATCCCAAACCATGTGAAGTTGTGACTGTATAAACTTAGCAAATATGTGGATATCTGCTAGCATTTGTATTCATCCCAAGTGTTCCATGTACTGGCTCAATGTCAGGACATATGAAATAGAAAAAAACCAAAGGCAGGCATTTTCATGAAAAGCTTACAGCTGAAGTATAAGGCATTCCAATAGATGAGGATGTATAAAAACCCAGTAAGACCACATTATACAGGAACTTTCCTATTACATATGTGAATACTACACAATCAGTGTTGAAAATGAGTGTATTCAACAAGAAGAAATAGCCATCGAATAAACGAGGTGGCATAGGAACTGTTCCTATGCTGGCAGAGAGAGAAATTTTGCAGATAGCATTTGTTATCAGTTCAAGAGACAGTGCTCATTCCTTTTAAATTCTCAGAATTGGGACTGATTTTGGTTATTCTGATTTTCAGAATAACCTTTAAAAGCAAACAAAGAAAATCAGGTGGGGAGAGATGTTATATAGACAGATACATTGTATAAAACTTGACTAAACATTTAAACATTTTTGACATTTACAATGACTTCAATTCAGTCAATAGTGAAGATATATATTCACATTTCACCTTGTGCAAGTTCTGTTTAAGATCATTGTTAATACATCAACTGCTGTTAAGCTTTAAAAACATTTAAGGAGAAAAGCAATGGAATTTCATTTGATAAAGTTAACTCTCAAGTACCACCAGAGTCCAGAAGCTCACCTGAACAACTGCTACAGCTGTGTCTGTTATGCTCTGGCTGCTTTTTGCAAATACTGCTACTCTTACTTCAGGTTCAGTCACCTATCCATACAAATACTCATATGGCTGTCAGCATCGTGAATAACATTTGTCAAATGACAAGTTAGGAGCCTGTGTCTTTATGGCCAGAGTCTTCCCTAGCTCTCCAGTTTGAACTAAAACTTTAGAGACTCAACTGTTGCTGCTAGATTATTTTGATTTATAAAGCAAAGCTTTCTGGCTTTGTCGTTACAAAATCATGAACCAGGTCAGGGACTGACGTCTGTGTCTCTTTATCATTGTACCCCAACGACGTTGTTAAAAGCAAGGAACCCACCATGAGAACACAAGCACCCTGCCTGGGCAGGCACACCTGCCTGCAGGGAAACCTGATCCTGGGGGCAAGTTTGAAACTCTGAAATCAGATTAGTTTTCACTATATGAGTAGTGCAACTCTTTTAAACGGGGCTGTGGAGGATTTGTTTTAATGCATACAAGATTGAGCTGATTCAGAAAAAGAATTTGAGTTATCTGACCATGAACTCGGACAATCTAATTTTGAAAAGGCATGTTGTGAACAAAAGTCCCTCACTCTGCTGTTTTTATAATAGATACCGTCACCTTCTTGTGATAAGTAATCAGTCCTCTACCCTGTACACTGTATGCAGACTGATCCTTGCAGAGGCACTGCCTTTTTTTCTTCAGTTCCTTTTCTAATAACTTCTGATGTGATATTTGTCTGCCTGGCTGCAGCTGAGCATTAGACCGACTGCTTTTCTATAGAGTCAAATTCCTCATTGTTTTCAGCTTGTTTTCACTTGTGTCCCCACCTTGGTGGGTTTGTGGTGGAAGTAGGTGGAGGCGTTTGACATCTTGCAGTTACTTTATAACTGCTGTTTTAAATGGGGGGAAAAGTGATAGAGGAAAGAATGTTCTCTTACTTTTTTCTTCTCGTTTTTTTTTCTGATAACATTCAAGGCCTAAACCGTGTTTTTGTTGAAAGAGCAGAAGACTATATAACTTAGAACCCCTGTAAAAAACCTTGCCTTTTATAGTTTTGTGAGGAAGTATGGAGAAGGAGGGAAACTCATTTCATAATGGAATTTACTAGTGATGAGATGCTTTTCCTTAGAGGAAAGTGTGAAAGATGTGAGTTAACATGCTTAATTTGTAATTAACCTAAAGGGTTATGATCATCTTAACTGAGATTCCTGAGAGGACAGACCAGAGAAGCACACCTTACCTCCTGGGCTTTGTAATTCTGTAGGTATTGCTTGCAAGGAATCCTCCCCATGTTTCACTAGTGTTATGCATCTCATAACACAGTGTGTGAAGAGGTAATATGCTGGGTAAGTGCAACGAAGCAGCCAATCTTTAATGTCAATAAAACCATTTCCTTGACTGGATTCTTCTCTCGACCAGCTTCATCTTGACACTCATAGGAAATTGTGTCTGAGTCAGACAGAACTGGCTCATCTGTTAACATCTAGGTCTAAGACAGGTGAGTTTTGTGGCTTGTTGGTCCTTCAGCAAGTTGTGGTGGAGCTGATACACAAGATTTTAAGGAAAACCAGTTTATGGAGCTCTAGACTGAGTGGTTACAAATAAAGCTGTTTTCATGAAGTGCTTTGGTGAGTCTGATAATTCTTGTGTCTGGCTGGGGGCTGTGAATGAAAGGCATATTGGCCCGTACAAGGCATTGTAAGCATTCATGCCTCTTTCTCCCTTCACACACAAAGTGTTTCTGTACTAATTAAGCTGAGAAGTGGTCTGTGGCAGAATGAATCCTTCTGCAAAATATGTTTTAAGGCACATAATAGAAATTCAGCATGACATCAGCTCTGACTTTTCCACGGAACATGCTTTCTCACCTGGCAGTTTGTAGACATGTCTGGATGCCAGCTCTAATCAGCCTTTCCCAGGTAGAGAACTGTAATTTCTCTGTTTGCCATGTTGGTGGTTCTTACGTTAAAACAATTACTTCTCAAAGTATTAGAATTAAGTGTGTCTGCTGTTCTTTCTAGCAGAGAGTGGAGGAAGCCATGCCCACTCACAATTACTTCCAGGCAGCTGCTCAGTGAAGTGACTTCACGTACAGCAGGCGATGCTGTTTTGGTGGGAAGGGCAGAGGGAGGAAGGCTTTATTCTTTCCCACTTTGTCGTTGATTTCTTATTATAGGCAAGTGGTACTCCCCTACCTGTCATGCAAAAAGAAGCTACTGTCACTGTCCTGCTTTTGATAGCAGCAGTAATAAAGGTTCTGCAGCTGGAACACGGGTGTGGGATGCGATGACAAATGAAGTAGAACAGAATGAAGCAGAACAACTTCGTTGTGTTGCTCACCTGCGCTCATATAACTAGAGGTTTGATTTGGTTTGTATCATGAGTTAGAAAAGATTAACGAGAAAAAGCATCAGACAAGCTGAGCTAACCCCCCCCCATTTCAACTTGTTTGCTTTTCAGAGAACTGCACTCTCAAGTTCCTTAATGGGTTTTTAGGTTTTTTTGATTTTCCCAAGCTACAGCGAGGCTAGTTTGCATTTCACTGCTAAATAAGGAGAGACTGCTGATAAAGTGTAAAAAATAGAGAGAAGGTTCAGTTTGACAGGGGAAGGAAGGATTCCGTGTCTTTCCAGCTGTCCCGGAGTGTTTGTCCAGGGAGTGACGCTGGGAGTCGCTCTTTATTTGCGAAGCAAATGCCGTCGGTTCCCTCCTCCCCTTCTCCCCCCACCAGTTTCTTTTTTTTTTTTTTTTTTTGGTTGTAACTGAAATTACTGTTTCATGAATAAAATATTTCTGGTGGGATTTGCATTTCTATATTGGCTGAAGATACTGTGTTGAATGTTTTATTAACCAGCCCAGTGCAACTGTCAGCCTATTAAAGAGATCCAATGGACCCTGTTTAGCTAAATAAACTAAATAAATCCAATTCGTCAAATTGTGTTCCTGGCTGTTTATTTTCCATTCTTTTGATGTACAGTTTATTTTAAGTTAAAGCCACATAGTTTTAAAAATTAATGTGAAAATAGAATTTAGTGTTTGAAACATGAGAAGACTAATTGCCATGGTCAAAAATAGCTTCCCTCTATGGCTGAAGTTACCATCTGGTAAATGGTGAACTTTTTATTTGTGACTGATTAACTGTCCCATGTCAAAAATTATTTTGGCAAACAAATGGTTAATGATTTTTTTTTTGCCTGCTTGCTTTTGTTGCTTTCATGAAGAGAAACTTGAAATATAAGCAGTACTGTTAAAAGTAACTATTTCTACCCTACTTCAAGAGGTTTGTGCTTTATCTTGATATTTTCTCAATCAGAATTTAGGGGCAAATTTTATGTGGTCGTTACATATTAAATGCTTGTTGAAATTCTGATTGTATCATAGGCAAATACTAGAGTGTAAAAAAACCCTCTTTGCTTAACTGGATATGTTGTATGTCTGGTTGTCAAACAGTTGTCAAACATTACAAATAATAGCATTCATTATATTCTGCTAGTACAAATAATATTTTAGTTACCTTATTTTTTGCTGAAAACCCTCGCCATAGAATAGCAGGAGACAGACTATAAATTTATGATAATTTTATTGGCATAGCAAGAATTTTTCTGTGCCAGTTGAAAATTCTTGTAAAATCAAATATATTCTAGATTTGTTAATAGGGAGATAAGAAACAGTGATGGATGTATTTTCTCTTTCTTCCTGATACTTTCCATAGCACTGCCTTAGTGATATTATGTGTTAACTTCTGTGTGTTTTACAAGAAATTGGACTTGCCAGGTATCATGTTTTACATAGCTTTATTTTTATTACCTTGGGTTTCCAAAAGTGGAATACTGACATTTAGTGGAATAGAAACACAGTTTTAATAAATTCCCTTGCTACCTTTTTTCTCAATAAATTGACTATAAAAGATTTAGAAGTCTTTGTGAAAAGCTAATATGTTGGTATGAATTTGATAGTGTCAGGGATTCTTAAGAAAAAATCATTCAATAAATTTATTCTACTTTTTTTTCTTACAGATTTTGGTTGAATTTAATTGAAATTGTAAATTTTTGGTGCCACCTCTGCCCCAGACTAACTCAAGAACAGAGTAGATATTTAGGCAAACTGTTCATTGTTAGATAGAGTGACATTCCCTTGTGTACGTAGACTCTGATTGTCTCGAAAAATATTAAATATCTTGAATATTTTCTAGCTGCTCATGTTTAAAAATGGTATTTAAATGCCAAACCACACAATGTTATCCTTTTTTCTCTCAGATGAAACCTTCCTATTCTGTACCGTAAGCTGGTTCTCTTTAACATACCAGTAATAAACAGAAGGAACTTTATGATTCTGTGAAACTGGCTAGTACAGGTAAAAAGAGATGGACTTTTATAGCAGTGACGGTGTTGTCTTCTTTCTGGCTTAAGACAGTGGGGAAGTAACAGAAATGCAGCTGGAAGTGTGTTAGAGTGATTCTCCCTCCTCCTAGTAATGTTCTTTACTACGTGAAGCATATGGAAAAAATGTGAATCTGTATCTCTGTTCTTTGGTTTTGTAACTTTTTATTTGCATTCTGCAATCATTTAGTAGTTAGTCCCAAGTACTTCCTTAAAGCTGCTGTGTAAGCCACAACAGAAAGTGGTTCTTGGCCACAAAATCTTTTTAAACTTGGTGTTCTTACTCAGTTAGGAAGGAAATCCCTGCAAAGGCTAGAGGATCTAAAGTTGTACGTTTGACAATTTAATGCTTGTATACATTTATAATAAGTGGATCAAATACAGCACCTCCCTTACTTTTCATTTGCGTTTTATAAACTGCCTTTAGGGTGTCAGTGCGAGGAAAATAGGCCTTTTCCAATATTTAATGAATACTACAGAGGTTTCCTTCCTAAAAGAGGTGATCAATGAAAATTAGTGTCGAAATATAAAGAACAGATAGTAAAAAGAAATGTAGCAGGAGGCTTGTGGGATCAGCAGTAGAACAGAATGATTTTTCCTGCTCCAGTTACATTTAACTGTTTCTGATGGGTGTGATGAGAAAAGGGGTTTGCTCGCTAAATATTTGGTGCCTGGTGTATAAAGAGAAAGAAATTGGGGAGTGTGTGTGTGGGCTCTGCATGTTTCCCATTGAGTGGCATTTGTCCTTATTTTCTGAATCCCCACAACTTTCCAACATGCCCTTAGTTTTGTTTTTGGTTCTTTTTTATTTTCCGAGAAGTTAAGGCTAGAATGAATAAGGGTAGTGTTTGCCAACTTACCCTCCTGGTCAGCGTGGAAATCACTGAATTGCAATTGCAGGCTTTGTACCTGTTCTCTAAAGACTCAAATGAGAATTCTGGCAAGTCAAAGAAAAGGCTTTTATTGTGTCTGGTGGGTCTTGGCTTGGGCCTTAGTTAGAAAATGCTCCTGCATTATGAAGTTAACACCTTCCTTTTCGCTGATTCACAAGTAGAAGATTTGAGCCATTATTAAATCGAGCTGTAACCTTTGCTGGGGCATATCACCAACCAGGAAAAAAGTGGTATTTAATATTTGATTTAAGAGAATAATTGCATTAATATCAAAGTCCTATATCAAAATCTGAAAAGTAACTTTCCATAGTGTTGGGTATTTTGGGATGTGTAACTGCAGATATTTTGTCACGGGGTTCTCTGTTTGTGGAGTGCCTTGTACAAAGGGGTTTCTCACCCGTGACTACAGCTCTTTGGCACTGTAATAATGAGTATTAACTAAATAGAAATATGCAAAGAACTGGATTGTTCTGTTAATAGTATATTTCTTGTGATTATTTTTTTGTGTAGGAAGTACAAGCTAGTTTCAATATTATGGATTGTTCCATTAGTAGCTGTATTTGAAACTACAGGTTTTCATCTTATATATAGTAGGTTTCTGTTGTAATTTCTAGCATCCTTTAAAAAAGAGAAATATTTATCTAGGATTAATGTGGTTGGGAGTAAAACTAATAGTGCCAAGATGGGGTCAAAACTGTAGTGCTAGGATTTTTTTCTATCAAAAGAAAAGATTTCATTTATAATGACTATTTGGTGTTGTTTCATAATGCAATGTTATTAATACTCTTAGATGACCATGTGATTCCCTCTTATTTCTGCCCCATCTTCAGGAGAAATCAGACTTTGCGGTTCAGTTGTGTAAGCTTCCCACAAAGTTAGTTCAGTCAACTAAATCAAGGTAAAAAGTTACAGTAAGGTCAGGATTAAGTTAGGGGTTGCTAACCTGAATTGCTTTCCCAGCCCTTTTAAGCCCTTGCTGCTCCTTTTGTCTTTTTCTTACCTTCTGTCATGTTGTCCTCCTGTTAGATCTTTATTTCAGTTGAAGGCACCTGGGCTGCATCTTTCTCCTGACCCATTCTTGGAGTCAGTTTCAAACGTATTATTAAGGTCCCCTTTTTCCATTCATGAGCTACATGTCTAGCATTCAGCAATGCAGATCGGTGGCTCAGCACTTGTGCCCTGTAGAGATCTTGATTTAAAATGCACACATTTTTGAATCAACATGAGGAGAATTTACTCCTCTCCTTCCTCGTTTCTCCCTGTGCTTTTTCTGCTTCTCTTTCTGGGGCAAATGTTAAAAGTTTTTACTTTTATTTTGTACCTAAAAAGTACTCAGTTGCTGAGGTCAGAACTGCTGAATTCCCTTCTCTCATAATATAGGACCAGTTTGCAAGCCATTTGTATGTTTTAAAAAATGTCTTAGCTGAGGCTTCCTGTACAGTAGTGGTGTATGGTTTGACAGTACCATGATTTTGAAGTGAATCCCCCAGTTTTCCCCACTTACTGCACAGGAGTCTGAGTAGCATTTCTTTTTTGAGGCAAATGAACTAGAAACTCCATTTCAGAGATGCCCCAAACAGGCCTGAGGGTCTGAATGAAAGGCTGGTATTTCAGACAGTTCTGAACCAAGTTGAAGTGAGGATGTTTGGTGTAAGAACTGGCCAAATCCATTCTGCAATAAGATCTGGAATCATGTACACTCCAGAAACAACAGTGGAAGAAACCTGTCCTGCTGTAGTTAAATGTATGCTTTTGTAGCAAGGCTACCTTGCAAGGTCCTTCCTTCCTGTGTGAACAATCTGGGCCCCGTGGAAATTCCTATTCTTCTTCTTGTACCCTGTTTTGCACAAAGGAAACCAGAGCACATATTTCTGTAGTCATAGAATCACAGAATCGTTTGGATTGGAAGGGACCTCTAAGACCATCTGGTTCCAGTGCCCTTTGCTATGGCATGGCACACCTTCCACTAGACCAGGTTGCTCAAAGGCCCATCCAGCCTTGAACACTTCCAGGGATGGGGCTGGATAACCCCATAGCTAATAACCATAGCTAAATATGGTTATTAGTAAATTTGGACTACTTTTCATTTTTGAAAATTATTTTTTCAGTGAGTTTGTTTGATATGTCAGTTCTTTACCTACTTGTCATTAGAACAGATAAATAAAGCCTCTGGTTTTCCATTATATCCAATGTACTTTCAAGATCTTCAGCACTGAATTTCTGATAGCAACAAAGGATTAGTGGCTGATACTTATGATATTCCATATCTGGGTCCCCAACTGTACTCACTGCATTTGAGATTTTCTTGCAGAAGTGACATGAATTAGTAAAATCCTTGTTAACTAAGCAACAGGAAATCCAGATCAGGTCTTTGAGGGCACATTCAGCATGTCTGGTGAATTCTAAGAAAGCACTGTCTGTGTCCCTGCCCGGTACATTTTACAGACTAGGTAAGAGGCTGGGGCAGGCTGTGCTTCTTGATGTCTGTAGTATCAAATCTTAGTCTGAGCTTGGTTGTATAATAGTAACATTCTTCTCCATATCCAACGGTGAGGTGTAGAGTGGGACTCGCTGAAGAAAAGAAAAACCACTTGCAGCAAGGAGAGCTGTCAGTGAGCAGTCCATTCTCTGGTCCCCCTTGCCTTTAAACTCCTCTGTGCTTCTGACTGTCATTTGGCCTGAGTTTGGCTTGGGCAGGAAAGTTTGAACTAATTATACAATGGAGTTTGTCCTTGCATGCAGATAAAGCAGGATTTTTTTCCCCCTGTAGAGCAAGCTGTTGCAGTCTGGCTGGAGTGATTCACTGATGAGGGGTTTTGCTGTGTAATGATGTGGGGGGATGAAATTCTTGAAATGAGACTGTGCTGTCCTCTGTTACATTTTGGGGTGAAGTATCTAGAAAGAAGTGAAAATAGGACGTCCTTACATTATAAAACAAAGAAGGTGGACCTTTAATAGTAACAATCTTCTTGAGAGAGTTGAATCAAGTAGCTCCTGTGGAAAGTTGAAAAAAATTTATTGCTTTGCTCAACTTTAGAGTTGTATTCAAAGGTGGGGTTTTTTTTGTCTTATATTTTAACTTGTACAAGAACTAGTATATTTTAAAGGAAGAGGTCTTTGGCGTATATTTAAATATAGGCGAACAAATATGTGTTTGTATTTGTTTGGATTTTTTTGTTAGCAATAACAAAGTCCTTTCCCCTGCTAAAAATAGTCAAAGTGGATTTCAAATTCTCCAGGATGTGTAGTGTGTCTGTAAACTTCACTGTTGGACACATCACTTCAAAAATAGCCATATGAATAAAAATAGGTGATGCAGTTATTGACAGAGAAAAACCAATAAATCCAATTTGATTCAGGAAGCTGAGAAATATTTTAATAACTTTCTGACGTTTTCCTGTAGTCCTTATTTACCTTATCAATAGTTATGGTGACATATGATTGTCAACTTTTTATATTAAACCAAACTAATAAATTAAACATGTTGTGTTTATACCTGATGAAAGCTGACGTTTTGGAAAGGTGTTAAAATATACTGACAGGTCTTGTTCATAAACTCTTTGGTATAAATATGTAGATGACATCTTTAGATATTGTTTGTACATAGGCTGATAGGCAGGAAACGTTGACAACGTAACAAATGCAAATGTCAACCCCACAATTTAACCTTTCTGTGTAGGAAAAGATGTTAGTTTTAAGTTACATGTATCTTTTAACTTTATTTTCAAAGTTTTTTTTGAGCCTGTTATCATTGCTGTTTCATGTGCCACTGAAAGTAACACTGCAATAAGAAAGATTTGCACTTAAGAGCTTTTCTCTGTGGTGTTCCTACTTAAATGACTACAGCTGAGAGGGTGTTTTTTCTTCTAAATCTTTTTATTTTTCATGTTTGCCTAGTACCTTTTGAATCTCTCTGCAATATCATCTGCTCATTCCTAACTTGCCAGTAATTCAGGGCTTGTGTGACTCAAGGGCAGTAAACCAGTAAAACTATTTTTAAATGTTTGAGTAGTTTCTTGTAAAACAGACATATGTCCTTGGCTTTAACCTGGATCAGGGTTGCTTCATGTGCGAGATGTTTCTACTTTGACCCCACTCTTCTCCATAGTGATGTAGATCCACTGTGTGTTCTCTGCTTGACTTTTTTTTCCTCCGTCCTCTACAAGCTGTAGTTAATACCAAGTTTTGCAAGAGTTATGGTGAGGTTTGGGTGTCCGGGGCCCTCAGGGCATCAACAGCTCTCGGCGGCCCTGAGCAGCCTTTCCAACCCACCCATGGCCCAGGGCACCATTTCAGGGCTGTTTTTCCCTGCTCCAGGGATGCTGTGGGGTGCTGCTCTTAGCTCCCCAGGGCCCTGCCTGGCCGTGGTCCATGGTGAGCTGGACCCTGATGAAGTGACAGCCTGAACTTGCTGGCACTGGGAGCCATGCAGCTCTGCCACATGTCCACGGCACCTGTAAGTTCACGGTCCTTGGTCCTTTTAAAACTACCAGGTCAGAACTGCTCAGGTAATACCTGGGCACCTCTGCCTGTGCTCTGGAGTTTTGGTCAGCAATGTGGGATCTGTTGTGTACCAGTGTGGAGGACTTGTGGGATGTCATAATGCTGCATTGTATACTGAGGGCCTCTCACTGCTTTCAGAATGGGAATGCCCATCTTGACCCTGATGCTGCAAACAAAGTTCCTACTGAAGCCTGTAGCCTGTTTGAATTGTGTCTCTCAGTTTCCCACTTTAGACTTCTGAGGGGCTTTAAGAAGAAAAACTTTAACATTGTTCTCTATCTACCATCCAGGCTTTTAATTCTTTTAGGGACTGATTTCACAACTAAGATGAAGTTTTCCAGTGTATTTTTGCTGCTTCATGCAGGTCTTTATTTATAACAATTGAAAGTGCACTGGTAGATTTGAGAATGTGTTGGTAGATGTCTCGTGATGTTTCACGCAACTCTCAGGTGGAGTTCTCCAAGAATAACAGAGTGGTCTGAATATTGACTCTATAACACCTAAGGACGTATCTGTGATTCTCATCAAGGAGAATCCATCCCTTCCTCATACCTCATTGAACGTGCTGTACTCCGCATGTCAGATGGAGAGGTTAAGCAGAAATGCAGAAATTTGGGAAGGGGAGGTTGGTGTTAATTGGTTTGTGATGCTGGAGCATTGGAATTAAAGCTGTTGCTGTTGTGGCAGGAATTATAGTGTGCTAAATTTTAGTAGTGTTAAAGGAAGTTGCTACTGGTTTTGTTGTTTTCCCCTTTTTATAAATGAGTTAAAGAATGTCCACAGTGACAACTGGACCTCTGTTGTAAGTAAAACCAAAAATGTACCAACAGTTGTGGTGTTCTCAAAGTACCTACAGAGGTAGTTAATGAAAGTCAAAGTAATGGGAGATTGGTACAGGCATATAAAATTTAATAGTTTTGGAAAGCTTCAGGTGTATTATAAAGAACTCTTTTCCAGAATAATTAACTACTTTAACTTGGTATTGAGTCAATCAGCCAATTAGTGCAGTCCTGTTTTGTAGAAACTTTGGTAGCACGTTAATGAACACCAGCCTTTTAAGTAGAGATATTTCTGCTGCTAGAATGACTTATATATTATGTATTACTTAAAGGTATCTCTAAAGAGCATTTTTCAGCTGCATATTGTTTTCTTTTTGTTCGTTAGATGGACAGATTTGGGATGTACGTCTGTGATACTGCCTAATTGACAGAAAACCCTCTGGTATTTGACTGTCCAAAGAACATGAAAGGTGTACTTTACTTTGCAATAATCATATTCTGTCAGATGGTTGCAGTGACTTTGTGAAACAGTTGGAAAAAATTGATATGACTTAATGTAAATGAAACTGTTACATTTGATTCTTACCTCATGTTACCTCCCTGTGGTATCAAGCAGTTCCCAATCATGCAGTAAGCATGTTTTTTATGGCTCTTATTCCGAATCTTTCCCTGGGGAAATCACTGGAAGTTGTGGGACAATGCTCTTTCATGTGCTCTTTAACTGCCATTGACTTAGTTTCCTGAGTTATCTTAACTAGGTGCCTTCATTTAATCCACTTCCTTTGTACTGAGTATAAATTGCTGCCTTGTATCAGTAGAACTAACCATTTTTCTCCTGAACCGCCCCCCCCCGACCTTTCAGTTCTAAACTGTTATTTGGGAGCATAGTTTTGAGATTCCCAATAACTCTGGCAGGGCCCGAGCGCTGTAGCTGCAGTGTATTTCTGGAAGTTGCCATTAATTAGCATTCTAGTTCATTAGCTTTATTTAGCAGCTTTTCTGCTCAATGTAATACCAGCTCACTTTTTCCTCCCCTAGGTTTTTTGTTGTTGTGGATTTCTTGCTTAACAGAATGTTTGTTTAAGTAGATACAAGTGCAGTGAATTTCCTGAAAGTTACTCATTGGGGAAATTGAAATGAAATTTTAAAATATCATTAGGAATGCAAATAATAAATTCTTTCATTTGCTGTAGGCGTCTTTAGGTTGGAATGACTAGAAAAGGTTCTGGTTAATTAGAAGTAATTTGTTAGAAACCTGAATCCTCTTTTTTTTGTTTCCTAGATTAGAACTCAGTTCCCAGCTGGATGCTTATAAGTGCAGGAAATGTAATTGTGAGATGATTAACTGCAAAAAGATGGATAATTGGAGTTCATATGATATGTCAAATATAGCTAAACCAGAAGGTTTTTTGCATGTTGAAGAGATTGGCTGAAGTCTAGATTGCAGAATATAGAGCAAGGAGTGTTTTTAGAGATTAATAATCACAGATTGCTGCAAGAGGATGGAGCAGAGCTTGACTGTAAAGAGCTAACACCTCCCAGCCCTTTCCTATTTCTTCAGGTTTTAATTAGCATGGGTTTGTTTTTTTCCTCTTCCCTTTATTGCTGTTATGTGAATTGGAGATTAGGAAACACAGTAAACATCATAGATGCTTAGAGAAAAAGATATCTCCTCCTTTCCACGAGGAAGGGCTCAGCCTACCATAGGATAGCAGCCCAACAGACCTAGTGGACCTGTGTGATTTGAGTCTCCTGTGTTATTCCCTCCTCAATGCCTCACAATCAGCATAGGTTTTTTCTATAGATTTTTTTAATGTTTGAAAAATTTTATTTGAGTACTTTTTATGCATTTTTAACTGTACTGTGTAATAGTAAATTAAAAGGTGATACATACAGTATAAAGTGCATCAGCGGCATTTTGCTTTCATTATGCCTCCAAAATGTTTAGTAAAACAGTGCCTGGTGTTTTAAATTACTTCTGCTTTACTTTAAAATGAGAACTTCTGTTTGAATAGCCTATTGTTCTGTTAGCTACTACATTGCACTTCAAACCGCAGTGTTATTATAGTCACTGTATTTTGGGATCATATAAAATATTTGTTCTCTCCCTGCTCCCAACCTATAAACTTCATATCTCGATGAGGAGTTTCTAACCCTTGGAAATACTGCTTTACACATTCAGCTAATGACCCAAATACAGCTTGTTTGTTGTGTATGAGTTGTATTAAAATAACGTACTGTATGTGTATTGTCATTAATGATATGCTCATTTTGATAATGGAGCTGCAGTCTCTTAGTATGTAGTCCTTGGGGAGATGCTGCATTTTTTTAACTAAGTATTGTTCTGGCTCCTTTCCTTGATTGGCCCAGAAATAGCAATCAGCTGGGGAGCAGGATGACATGCCTCTTAGCGATCCCTTTTATCTTTGAGATGAGTATCAACATTGTATGCTTCCTAATGGAAGTGTAATTTAATGAAATCTATTGGGTAAACATACTTCAGATGTTCAAAGGAGGTGACAAAATTTTTGCTGGCAGCCAGGACCTGGCTGGTTTCCAGCTTGCCTTTAGCTGCTATGCATATAGCATTGAGAGAGGCACTTAAAATAGGAACACAAAGTATTGTTTCTATTGTGTTTTGGGTTGTGGATTTTTTTCCTCTCTGTTTTCTTAATTTTATTTTTGTGGTGGTTGTACTAGTGCCCTCTGACTTCCAGGTTTTCCTAGTAAAATGCTATGTGAGGTCAGGTTTTCTTTCTCCCCCTCAAAACGTAGATAACAGTGTTAAACTCGGGGGAGATGGTTGGCACAGAATGTGGTGCATTATTGGGGAAAGGGGTGAGGGGGAGGTGACTGAAACTGCTGTTAGGCAGTAGTCTCTCTGTGAAAGAGTAAGTTTCTCTAGACTGATAAAATTAACTCTCCTGTTTTAGGGATTGTGTCAGAGCACTTTTGTTTTATTAGTAATAATTGCTGATGCAGAACTGTCCTCTATGAGGTTTTATAACAGATGGCTGGGAGTGGAAGGAAGCTGCTCAGCCTTCCACCTCCTCAGCTAGAAACAAGATTTCTAAAAGGAGACAGTTGTCCCTCTTACCATTTCTCCCTCCTCATTACAGTGATCCCCCCCCCAACATACACACTC
This sequence comes from Pitta sordida, assembly GCA_013390025.1. NCBI lineage: Eukaryota > Metazoa > Chordata > Aves > Passeriformes > Pittidae > Pitta > Pitta sordida. The sequence goes on from WEKX01028175.1 coordinate 243,880, forward strand.
TTTGTGGTAGCAAACTTGGCAGGAAGACTGGAAAAAGATTGTATCTGCAATGTTGTCCCTTTAAGTGGATGTTTAACTGGACAGCTGATGGATGTTATTGCTCAGATCCTAATGGTTTGGTAAACTGTAGGAGAGTGTTTGAGAGGAAATACATTAGTGTTTGTACACGTTTTAATGTAATGAATAGGTCTGTGAAACATATTCTTCTCTACATAGGAGGTTTAGGGGAGGTATTTTTAATTTGAAGACTTCCACAATGGGCAGAAATGGGGGATGGAGAATGTGCCCAGAGAAACTGAAATGCAACACTGGTCTTCTGCTGTTCTTTCAGTAGCTTTTCTTTGTGGCCCACTTTATTTCCTGCTCAATCCTGCAAAGAAGGCTCATTCCCCAGCTTATGTTGTCACTTTCCTATGAATGTGTGACATGATACATTTCATCGTTGTGGCTTCACTGCAGTCACAAGTGAGTTCTTTGGACTGGTGGAAGTCGAGATCTGCCAACAGGGAACTTCTTCCCAATGTTCCAACTTTGGGTACAAAGGCAAGGTCAAGCAACTGACTCTTTTTGTAGTATTGTTAAGCCTGTTAAGTGTTCCATGTGGGGACATTAACCAAGGGTCAGAATGCAATAAGATGTAAAATGGAGTGAAACATATTGCTTGTTTACAAATACGGTTGGCCCTCTTCCACTTCACGCCCCCCATATTGCGGCTTCACATCTTAGCGGCATGATTTTTCAGCGTTAGACGAGGCACCTTTTCACAACTGCACATGAATAGTCAATTAGGCAGCATGATTATGCAAATCAACCTGCACAGCTGCCATGACGGCGGTTCAGCCACTCGCCCCATCCCATCCTGGCCACGGTGGCAGCGGCGGCTTGGCTGCTCGTCCCGTTCCGGATGCAGTGGTGACAGCTCGGCCGCTCGTCCCATTCTGGCCGCAGTGGCGGCAGCTCAGCTCCTTGCCCCGTTCCAGCCGCGGTGGCTTTGCCACCCCTCCCCGGTCTCCACCGCTTCCCCACCCACCCCGGGCACAACCACCACGGCAACTGATACACAGCAACACAGTGCCCTAACAGCACTGGGGATCGTCTGAGGGGGTGGGGCAAATTTGCATATTAATGAGCTGCCATTCAATGCGGAAGTAGGGCTTTGCGGGACCTGATTAAGACCACGGGTCTGTGATATAGGAGACCCAACTGTAGTAAGTAGAATAAAATGTGAAAGACTGAGGAGGAAAATCCAATCTGCTATTTCTGTAACTGTAAACTATAATGGTGGTACAAAATAAATTCCAATTGTATTGAACTATCTTTGGTATCAAAGTGTCTTTGTTTCCTCAGCCAAACTGCACATTACTTCAGTACAATGTTTGTAATGATGCTCAGAGTTCATGCCAGACCCAGGTGTATACTGTTTTATGTGTGTGTGGATGGATACACATGCAATGTCATACTGTATATGGAATGCACTGATGACAGCTTAGCTTGTGGCAGCTGTGGGACAGTTAAACTATATGTAATTTAAGACTATTTAATACATAAACACATTTTATTTAATTTTATACTTGCACTGCTTCTGGAAACTTGCACGGAGAGGTAGGAAATGGACGGAATTATAGGCAGCAGCAAAGTTTATGACGTTAGATGTTGTGAACCCAAAATAATTAAATGGTTCCTCAGGCTTTCAACTCAACAAAATCAATTCATCAAAGACTCAGACCAAAATATTTTCCAAAATAAAATGTTTGGTGAAATTCTGAAATGTCCTGGCTTTAGATCTGCTTCTTCAAAACTATCCTTCATGTGCAGTCTTCCTTTAAGGTGAAGAGTTTCTCTAGACGTTTTGTGGACCAGCACTGTAAATTAGTATCTTGGTGATGGCTTCAATGAAAACACCTTGAAGTGATATCTTAGTATCTTAATATGATTTTTTTTCTCTGTAATGCTTTTTTTAGGGACAAATAAATGCAGTGGTACAGTATTTGGGTAGGGGGAGGTGTATAACCTTTGTGGATGTTCATGCAGCTTTTAAGTTCAGGTTTCAGGAGAGCCATACTACATCTTGAGTATAGAAATACCAGATCTGCAATGATATGATTATACTTCCTGTATCTGTTTCAGGGTGAAATTAGGATTGAAGGAAGACAGACATTATTGAATCTTTTAATTTGGTTCCACTTCACCTAATTATCAGTTGAGAGTCCAAGGGAAGGGCACTCACTAAGTGCTGTATGTTGGTGAGTGGGTGTTTATCAGCCTTATATCCCTCTTTGCATTTAGGGGAAGGTACTGAATTCAAGCTTTTTTCATCTCCATGTTTTTCTGAGTTTCTCTTCCACCAAGGGCATAATTCGATGGTAGTCTGATTTCTCTTTTTCTGTTTTCTTTCTTTGTATTGCTCTTGATTTGTTTCCTCCTTTATGGCAGCCCATGCTGCAGCTGCCCCAGTGCAGACGATTAAGCTGCTTGTGAGGCAACCATCAAAAGCTGCTTTCTCAGTAGGTCCATAGCAAGATGCAGAAGCATTACCTCTGACTACTGCCATTGGCATCTTTATCATCTTTTTTTTCCCCATTGTCAAGCCATCGTTTGTAGCTGCTGTAAGCTTTTACCTGTGGCAGCTTAAAAGATATAGGTTGAGATTTTTTCAGAAAGGACGCTGAAGAAGTCAGTGCTCAATCCTCGATGGCTTTCAGAGCTGAGCAGCTTAGACCTCTTAAAAATTCTAGTCTTATGTCTTTTCAGGTGGGATTTTCAGAATCTCATGAGTAACCTGTAAAAAGGGAGATACGTACAAACCTGTACCTCATTTCATGGTGCAGGAGGGCTTGTTTTTTTCCGATTATATAAGTGCTTTTGAAATTTCATCCTTTGACAAGATCTTGTCACAAGAAACATGTTTCAGTCTTAGCAAGGTAGCATTTGAACAGCTGTGAATTCAGAATCACTTGCCATTTGGAGAATTTCATTGATATGTTTTCTTTCATGTATAAATTCCAGTATGGTCAAGCAACCATATATCTCGGGTTGGTGGATGTACCAGCTCCAGTAATAAAATCAGACACTTATGTATAGCAAAGCTGATCCACAGGTCATTGGAGAAAGGGACAGAAGTACCTCAAAGATTTTGAAGTGCTGGATGTTGCAATGAAAGAAATGCAAGAAATTTCATAATATTACCTGGAGAAAGTCTTTCTTTGAGGAATGATAATCTTTTTCTGGGATGACTGTAATCTCTGAAGATGTTTGTCCTTATACAGTTCTACTGAAAAAAAATCATCACCCAACACACGAAACCTGTGCCTCTTATTCCATCTTTACTGAAAGGAATGATTTTTCCTCTTTAAAAATGTTATGGGGTAGACAGATAAGATTGAAGTAGAACTGAAATTATAGCTGAGGGAAAGATAACAATTATAGAACATAACACTGAGAATAACATTATAGATATTGCAGATGATGCAATCAGCAAACAATAGTTCTTGTAGAATGTTGTTACAGGAATGTATTGCTAAAAATAAGAGAGCTGGGGTAGCTTAGAAAAGTCGATACAGTTGTACATTACATTTGAAACCTCTATCAAACACTTGCCATACTTACTAGAATGACAGTGGAATCCCCAGCTACCTTAAGGATGACTGTATTAGCTTCATGTTGTTTCTCTATAAGTGAGTAAGAGATCACTGGAGCAGAGTGCAAGGGTAAGTCAGATGTGTCCTGTTGTTCTTACACTCTTCCAGCCTTTCTCCATTGTGAGATTGAGAGATTCTTGAGCCAGAAGTGATGTCTCAACCTAGGGCTGCATCCCTAGAATAGAAATCTGTCGTGGCTTAGAATCAAGGGAACTGAAAAATCAATTAGAACTTTTGCAAAGGATGAGTCAGATGAGATTTTCCCTAGACTCAAAGAATGATCAAGAGTATGCAAATGTGTAAAGGGTTGGTTTTTTCTTCTTTTTTTTTGTTGTTTTTTTTTATGAATGTGTGGTCATTGCTCCAATGTGAAAGTGTAAGGACTGAGCTGAGAACCTGTATCAGGCCTGGATCTGAAGGTGGAAGCAGGGGATGGTTCTGCGATGGGCAGCTTCATCCTTTGGATCTCTTCCCAGACTCCCTGTCAAGCTTTGGAAGGAGAGCTCAGTGCCTGGAAAATGACAGTGCATGAAATAAAACTATACAATATTGGTTCATACTAGGAGTCCTTCACTTTGGTTCATTTCTTTTGTCCTATAAAATCGCACTATATTATTTTGTGGATAGAAGGAGGTCCTTCTCTATTGGTGTTAGTAGTAAAACTTGCTGTCTAATAAGTTATCAGGGCTCTAAAGTTATATAATGTTTTCTGCATTGCATGGATTTTTATTTTTTGTGTCTTAAGGCTATTATCTGCTCATATTTGAACAAATGTTTAGAATTATGCAAGTGAGAATATCTGTGCCCAGAAATGTAATTTTGGGAAATATTTCATTATGCTTTTAACTTGCACTTCTGTTTACTGTGCAAGTGTGTCAGTTCATATATATATGGATTCCATCTATTTTCTATCTGGATTAACTTTTCCTTTTGGGCTCTAAAATATCAGCTGTAGGGCTTCCACAAAGATGGTTAGAAGTGCAATTAATCATTTATCTGCTAGGTGTCAGCAAAGGTTCTCTTTAAGATAAATAAATTAAAAATTGTATGCATTCATACGCTAGATATTGAGGCTGTGTGTCTCAAATCTGTTTGGAGGCTGAAAAGGAATTTCTAAGGATATATTCAAGGAAATAAATACTAGTCAGTGTCTAGAAGATACGGCTGCCCTTCATACCCTTCATTTAATTAATTCACTCCATTGCATTTTCCTTGATATATGCAACTTTGAACCTCTATTTAATTAAGCAAAATTAACAGGTTTACTGTTATGGGAGAGATTTCGTAGATTTCACAGATTTCCATTCAGCAAAGGTTTTTTTTAAAAAATTAAGTTACTTTTTGTGGCATTAGAGAGAAGCCACTTCCATGGAGAAGGTCAGAAATAAGGAATGAAATGTAAGAAGACATGGTCAGTTTTGGCAGTGGAGGAAGCTCATCAGTGGTGTCCCACAACTTCCCGTTTGTTTTGTTCGACATATTTTCATATGGTCTTGATACAAAGAGTTGACAAAGGTGATACATACTGAAATATGCAAGGCAGTAAAAGGGAAAGCTAAATGGATTATTTTAAGAACGAGTATGGAGTGATTACGCATTAAACTCCGAAGTGAAAGTTATTGTTGATAAAGTAAGCACCTGGCGGGAAAACAGTTCTATGTTGACATTCCCAGTGATGGGAAAGTGTTACTGTTTGTTAAAAAGATAATACAAAGACCAAACTCACAGGATCACAGGATATTCCGAGTTGGAAGGGACCCACAAGGATCATCTAATCCAACTCCCAAGCAAGTGCTCACCCAAGGATTGAATGCACAGCCAGAGCCCTGGGCACCATGGTCCACCCATCCAAGCCTCCCATCGTCTAGGCCATGTCACCGAGTTCCTCATCCAGTCTTTTCTTAAACACCTTCACGGATGGCGACTCCACCACCTAACATCCAGTCTAAACCTCTCCTGGCGTAGCTTGAGGTCATGTCCTGTTGTTCTGGTGCTGGCAGCCTGAGAGAAGAGATTTACGCCCACCCAACTGCAACCTCCCTTCAGGTAGTTAAAAATACAGACTTCAGGAATTACTAGGAAAGGAATAGTGATTGAGACAAAATCTCTCTACCTACTTATGTTTATGAGTCTTAAGTGCTTTGTATGATTATGACTCCCTGTTCCCTAAATATGGAGTGGAAGTAGAGGATAGTTCTGCTACTTATAGTGCTACTCTGGAGCAGTTCACTATGAGGAACTGGGTAATAAACATAATTTCTTCATCTAGGATAAGAGGAAAGGGATATAGAGAGAGGTTACGATATAAATGGAGGGCATCTAGAGAAGGTGCAGTGTTGAGAAGTTATTAACCATTGCTCATAATAGACATTAGATGACATTGAATTAATTAGCTGAATGAGAGATTAAAAAATGAGACAGAATTTTTCCACTCAAGTCGTTATTAAACCGTGGAAGTCATTGCTACAGAATATTGTGGAAGCCAGAATATTACTTAATTTCAAGAAGCTTTGCAAATTGAAGGAAGAAATACCTTTGGTATTCTTTAAACATAAGAGAGGGCATCAAAGTTGGGAAATGCCTGATCTATGGTCCACCATAAGGTGAGTGAGCAAAATCCTTCTCAGGGTTTGTCGTATTGATACTTTCTGGGTACTACACATTAGACTAGATAGACCTTTGGTTTGCATTAATATGGCCAGTCAGCTTTATAGATTGTATTTTTTCTTGACTACTTGTGACACAGAAGAGGATACAGTGATTTTTACAGGATTGTACCCTGGTTAGGTATAAACAGTGTGTCTGGGCTTTCTGGCTCCTAGATTGGTGAATATTTTTGCTTAGATAAGTAATGGCTGTTATTCCAAACTAAAAACATGGGTTTGTTTGTTTTGGGCGATAGATCAATATACATATTTAGCTTCAGCCTGTGCAGAAAATAAAAAAGACTTCCTTTGTTCTGGTGTGATCACTAGTTCTGGAAATAGTATAACTTAAATTGGGGGAAACACCACAACTACTTATTTCAGAATATAAACAAATTTCATCTGTTTCTATGTTTCTGTCTCCTTCAGTTTATAGCAACATTATTGAAAAAAGCTCTATAAAGGGAAATATTTTTAAGTTTGTACACTTTGAATTAATATGCCTACTTAAAGATAATGCGGAGATTAGGGTGAACTTTCATGTGGTATTGGTTATACATAACTCATCCAGCTGGGGATCAAACTGTTACCAATTGACTTTTGTTTTTAAAATTTAGTGCTTAAAATAAATGCAAGTGTTATCTGGAAGTGAAAAGGCTGTGTTGAAAGAGTTTCTTTAGAATTCTTTGTAAACCAGTTTGTGGGAGTTTGAGCGCAAAGCCCAAGTTGAAGAAGTAGTTATGCACTCCTTGGACCTTGTATAATGTCTCATTATTAATCTTTGTCATTAAATATTGCATATAGTTTAAGAATTCATGTGAGCCACTACTGTTCTTTACTTACTTAAATACAGATTTTTTAAAAAGTCTTCTGCTACTAGTGCAATTTTTTTTTTTGTCAAGTGGTATTTAGTGGACTGTGGAGTGTGACTGGTAATTTTTTTAATATAACTACGTATCTGCACAGCAAGGCTAGTATTTCCCCCTTAGCTCTTTTATTAATGAGAAACAGTGTTGTCTAATATTACTGTGTTACTTGTAATTCAATAGGTTTCAAATAACTCCCTCTGGCCTGGTGGCCATGCTGTGACAGATACTTTAAAGTCAGAAAGATGTCCCTTCTGCACAAAGAACTTCAGTATCTGACCTTTGCATTGGCTTTGCCAGTGAAGGGTAAGCCCACATTGATGGTTTCAGGTTTATGCAACAACACAATTGTTTTATGTCTTTTAAAATACGACAGTATTTTATTTTCCTGTGTTACGCTCCTAATAATTAAATTTAAAAACTTGAAGACTGAAGTACTTCATCTTTAGACTCTCAGCCGTGTTCCTCTGCTAATTGCTGTGTCAAAGAGCGTATTGATGCAGCCACATAGCTGGTGTGCATCTATTTCCTGCTCATTCAATAGGAAAATATGATAGGAATGCTGTCACTGTGCAGTGAGAAAAGTTTGATATTTTCCCCAGATCAAGTCTCATTAGGAAGAACTTCAGCCATTGAGATTTGAAAGGGTTTGCTTTGTTAAGTTCTGTCTTGCTAGGGAAGTTGCTTACTTACATTTTCTGTCTAAAAAGTAATCAATTGATCAATCTCCTCCTATTTCCTTCATTACTTGTTCACCAAAAGATTTCCTCCCATGCTAATTCTACAAAATTTAAGTTGAAAGATGCAGGTAGGTCTTGTGTACTTAAGCTTCAGCTTCTGAATTCCACATAAAAACATCATAACCGCACAAAGAAAGTATTAAAACTTCAGATCTTGCCAGAATGGTGTTTTTCCCACTATGTGAGAAAAAGGCAATGACCACAGGAAGCAGGTAGCTGTGTGCTTCTGTATATTGTATAGCTTCTATCAATACAGTTTATATAGTCTTCCACAACTTTTAATCTAAAGACATATTAGATTTTATTTTTTTTAATTCATGTATTGATTGTAAATCAGGCAGGTATATATTGAATAGCAAATAATAGCCATCACCATTATAATCTTAAATCAATTTTGCAAGAATGTGAAAAAAAATTTTTCACTGCCAAATGCCTTATTTAATATCACAGGAAGTAATGAAATCATCATTCAAAATTACATTAGTTTTGCTTTCTTTCATTTTCTGTTTACTAAACAGGACTAGAATGACATAAGTATCTATCTGTGCAGGTATATTGACTATATTATGTATGTTATCTTTCATTTTGCTCTTTAAATACATAGTTCCCTTTCTAGACCTGATCTCTAATGTGATTATACAGAAAGTTGACTCTAATGCAAGCAGGGACAAGGGCTAGCATCACCTCTGTGTGTTGCCCATCCCATAATTTCTCAAAATGTATGTAGGATTTGGAGAGTGAAGGGGACGAGCGGAACAGTGAAGGAGACAGTCTTACATTTATAATTACTCCTGTGAGATTTGAAATATTACCATGAAGATTTTAGGTTGATGGTGGTAGAATTCAACAAAAATCATCTTGATTTTATGGTTTTAGGTCCAAGGCTAAGATGCTGAGTGTCTGTAACCATTCAAGGCTCAATGAAACCTGTGTTTCATCTCTCTGTATTTTTAAAAGTAAATTTGAAAGTGGCATTGCTTCTCTGTGTTTTCTATGAAGCTAGGCTGTCACTATTTTAGTATTATTTTACATTTATACCATTATATGCAAATTCATTTATTCAGATAGAAGTTGAGTTATAAGCCTCTGGTGTTCCACTGCTCGCTCTTTTATGCTGATTCTGTGTAAAGTTTCTCTGAAATGTCTTAAAATGGTGAGAGGGGGTGGTTTGTAGCATGTTTTGACCCTACAGCATTGAAGTCACTATGTATTACACAGATAACGGAACGGTCCAACAGAAATCAAATTAAAAATGTGTTTCTGCTTGCAACTTTACTTTTCCAGTATTATTTGTTTGCTAAGCGTGTATTAGGGAGCCATTTCCTATAAATTTTACCAGGAGATGACTTTCAAGTTGATTTCCATTTTAGTTGATTTTGTATACTCTTTCAATCTGTGTAATTATTAGTGGTATTTTTTTTCATCATGGTGGTGGGATTTTTGTATTGTGTTGTATAATTTTATGCCTACTAGTGCTCAGTGTTACATTATTATTTCACATTGCTTTTTTTGGCATCATAATTTCATAATGTCAAGATAAGATATTATAGAGCCACAAAGACAGGACTGGAAATTCTTCTATTTATTAGGGAAGGAGATGGAATATAACTGAACATGCTGAGTTTTTCAACAGAGATAAAAACCAAAACAACTCTCCAAATTATTGCGAACAGGAGAAAAAAAAATCAGAAATAATTATTTAGACAAATTTGGTTCCAATTAGCTTGTAGATGAAAGTTTCTTTTTTAAGTGCTATAATCCATAAAATAAAAATAATTCCTAGTTCAAATGCTAAGGCTTGTGAGTGTACTACAAAGTTTCAGAGGGAAAGTGTTTTCAAGGTCTTTTCATGAATGGTGTGTTGTGGAATGGGGTCACCCAAAAAGGAGTAATTACAGAGTGATCAGAAGATGTCTTTGAAAAGATTGTGCTAGACCTTCTGCGTGATTTGTGGAAGAACAGAAATCAGTTTTGTTCCTAGGGTGGGCTAACAAAATGTGTGGGGTTTTTCAGTTACTTCTATCTTTGCCCCACAAGACACATGCATCACCTCGCCGTGCACTCAGCCTCTGTGAGGTCATTGCATAGAAAGCTGATCTGGGTGTTGTTAGAAGCAAAACACACTGCTGCAACATTTCACAGGTTCACAGGTTAGAAATTCTGAGTTGGAAGGGACCCACAGGATCATCGAGTCCAACTCCCAAGCAAACACCCACCCAGGGATCGAACCCACAACCCTGGAGCCTTGGGCACCATGCTCCATCCATCCAAGCCTCCCATCATCTAGACCATGTCACTGAGTTCCTCATCCAGTCTTTTCTTAAACACCTTCAGGGATGGCGACTCCACCACCTCCCTGGGCAGACCATTCCACGGAGGGATCACTCTCTCTGTGAAAAAGCTCTTCCTAACATCCAGCCTAAACCTCCCCTGGCGTAGCTTGAGGCCATGTCCTTGACCAACTGCAAATGTTTAGGTTTGAACTCTAATGAGTCTTTGCTCATCTCCTGTCTTAACACTACCAGTTGTTAAATAATTAATCCCTCTTTGGTTGTACCTCTTTATGTGCTTTTGTAAACTTATTTATATTATTTTGTGTTGTATTTTATTTGTACTCAGCCTCTTTTTGTTTCAGAACATAGAGCTACCAGAAAGAATTAATTCAAGGAACACTTTTCCACCATTTGAATAGTCTCATACTGAGGATCTGTGATCTACAGTAATTCTTATTCATTTGGAATATAGTAATTTGTTTCTGTCAGCACAGGGGCTGGTTTGTTGTTTTAAATTGCTGACTTTTGTTTTTGCTGGCATGCTCCCCAATACAAATTGAACATCTGACAAAAATTTATTTGTATGACAGTTCAGTCGAGTTAGGTGCTCTGTGTTGCCTAACAGTATGATTTGGGGTCCCCAAGATAAAAGTTGACTGAATGCCAAGATTCTAGTAGAGCTTGTTTGTGAAGATAACAGAGGTAATCCATATTCCTCAGGTCTGTAAATCAAACAGACAAAGGAGAAGTATGTATGCACGCCATTCTCTTTGAGATAGTGGACCAGTAGTTCCTTCTTAATAACAGTGGGGACTATCTAACCCCTAAGAACAACAAAACACTGACACCAGGGATGTTCCTATGTGAAATTAGAGTGATTAGGAGAGTCTGAGAAGGCTTCTCCCCATTTCGCAGAGAGTGCCTAAATAAATTTATTCCGTGGATCTGATTTGTGGCTTTATCGCAATTCCTGCACTTATGGGGTTTTGTCTGTTCAGGCAAAGTTGTTCCGTAATACAGTGGAAGAGGAAATACAGCCATTAGGGCTGTGTCAGCCTTAGTGGCCATCTATGGAAATAGTGTTTAGGAAGATACATACTGGTTTCTAATGATCCCCTGCAATGATTCTTTCAGGATATAATAAGCTACTGAAATACCCTCTTTTTGATGGGGCGCTTAGATCAAAAGTGTGAAATACAAACTAGGAATCCTAATGGCCTGGCAAACACTTTTTGAGAAAATGTTTTTATGGTACAATAATTGCGTTTCATCCTCAAATAAAAATACACCCCAAGTCAGCTGGATGCAACTGTGCCTCCCATATTTCCTGCTTAACTGTGGAATCTCTTACATTTTGGAGTTACTGCTCAAGTATCACTCTTCTGATACAGTGCAGGACACATTTTTCCCAGGTTGACAGCCATCTGAGCCATGAATCTGGTGGGGTTTTTGGTAGTTAAAAAGTGTTACTACAAGGGCATCTTTATGCACAACTTGTACATTCTTTGACACTTGTAAATTTTCAGGATGTTTTTGATTATGAAGTAACTGTCATTCTGTATAAGGATTTTCTTATTGCACAATTAATTCCTTATCCGTTTACTTATCATTATCTCCTGAAAGACCCTAATAGTTATTTTGCCCGTCTCTAGAGATACACTGATCTGTTGATTTGAATTTTGTGATCATACATTTTTCATGAGTTGCAAAATCCAAGTAAATAAATAACCAAAAAACCATGGATGGTTGATCATACAGTGTGTTCAAGATCAGCTGGAACTATAGTTTGCTTTATTTCTTGATCTTTCAGGCTGAAATACGTTTTGCATCTGTTGAATTCTTTCTTATCTTTTATTGAACTTTCTCCACCTCTTTTGCAGGAAGGTTATTACAAAACATACATGCATATTGATGTTCAATGAATTTTTAAAACAAGAGTATGTTGATGGATTTTTATCATCCTGCTGCCATAAATGCCCATTTGTGGTGAGAGTCAACATTTCTGGTAATGTTCTGGGTCATGTTTGATCAGGTATATATATCTCATTTTAAGGGAAGAGAAGTATAACCTGTCACCCAACAATCATCTAAATTTTTTCTGTGAGGCTACTACTACAGAAATTTTTAAAACTGTTGCTTTTAACTGTTGTTTGAGACTAAATTTGAATCTGTGAATGCTTATGAATCAAAAATCCAGGTATGTGGTACACAGTTGGATTTTTTTCCCTTCCCTTCTGTATAATCTTTCCACATTGGTTTTGTGTGTCAGGTTCATGCATTGCAGTTGAAACTATTGTGTTTGCCATATGTTATCAAACTTTGTTTTTCTTTGTATGAGATCATCTGTATTTGTTGCTAACAGCTTCGTTATACCAGGAGTTCCTACACTGCGCCATGCAAGAACAGCTGGTGGGGTGGAGGGACAGATGTTTGGTCAAATGGTACTGGGCCTTTCTTGCACTTCAAAGGAGCTGAGCAGAGATATGACTGTAGAGTATAGTTCTATTTTTCTAATATGAATAACTTGAATATTTGCCATATTTTATTAAGAGATTGGGCGAGCAAATGACTGGTATGATCAGAAATTGGGAAGTAGTCATCAGATAATCATTCTCTTGCTGTGAAGATGAGATCCTATGAATTAAATTCCTATTGCAAATATATGCCCCATGGAATAGATGCTACAACCTTCTGTGATACAAATTAATTCCTTCTGATACTTTAATCATTACCTTCTTCGTTTGGAACTTCAGTAGTTTTCAAATGAAAAGTGGGATAACTTTTGAATTTAAACTTTGCCCTAATATTGAGATCCTGTACATGAGTGCCTATTCAGTTGCTATTTAAATAAGAGAAGTATTATGTAAGCAGTAACCATCAAGGTTTATTAAGTATGAAGATCTTAGATGTACCTCAAACTCCCTGAACTGCTGATCATCAGAAACTGGCTGCATTTACTGAAATGAGAATCATTCCATCCCTGCTCTGTTTGTTAAGATTTCCTCTTGTTATCCATTAATGGCCACTATAGGAGGCAGTACAAGTTCTGGACTAATTGAAGCTTTGACTGATAGAGCAGTCTTTACGCAGTCTTACATAAAGTGAGATTGTCGTTAAGGCTCACACTACATTGTCTTGACAGTGAAAATCTAGGCAGCTATAAACAAGATCAAGAGAAATGTGTAAGCATTGTTGGTGACAACATAGGAACAGGGACAAAAAAGAAATACTCAGTGGAATTTTTGAGTTTGGACATCAGTGTTTACTGGGAAACGAGCTACTGCCAGTATTGGTGTTTCTCATTATTCTTCGTGAGGTATGTTAGTCCACTTAGAGGTAGAATTTCTGACTGTGCTACAGATAAGAGGAAAAACAAGTTAGCTGAAACTTGTCTATCAGAAAAACACTTTAAATACCAAATATTTTGTAAATATCGATATTTTGTATAAATACACTGCCATTCTCTTACACTGACTTAAGTTTTGAAGAAATGATCAAGTAGGGAATGGTTGGCATGGCTATTTTACATATAGATATGTGCATTGCAATAATTTTTTTTTCATTCTCTTTACGCATTTTTAGAAATTAATATTTTAATAAGTATTTTCACTGAATAGGGAGACTGAGGAATTCAAATGCAGAGGCAGCACAATAAGGAGGAGGACTTTAGCTTGATAAATTGGAGATAGTGGATTAGTTACTGACTTTTATCTCAGGTAGTGTAAAGCAAGGACTGCTCATCATCAGCTTGTGATAAAACTAGAAAATGCATGTCTGAACATCGGGCTAGTATTTTACCATATTAGCTATTGATTTAACACAGCAGGAAACAACTGGTGCTGTCCCAGTAGTGCCTGGTATGAAGCAGTGAAAGTACAGAATTACTCCCCCTTCAATCTACTGCAAATTTCAAAGGCAAATTGCCACCACTTAACTACTGAAATTACTAAACTCAGACAATTTTTCTCTTTTTCAGAGAAAGCCAACATGTCTGTGTGTAAGTACTTTGGTTCTAGAAGGAGGGAATCCCAGCTATATGTATCATTTCAGGGTAAACATGACAAATTCAGGAAGTGTGAACAGCAATGTCCAAATACTAGTTTTGACTGGGCTGTGATACACACAAAGAATTTTTTGTTTTCCTTTTCATTAATCAATAGTTGGAGCTAATCTGCTTATATTCCAAAATGCTTGCAGTGAAATACACAGAATGAATATTTGTATGCAAACCACCATAATTATACCACATTTCTATTTAATTGTTCTTTGCATCAAGCATTATTTTATTTTTTATTTAACGGTGAAGTCAGAAATTATCTTCTGCTGCTCTCATTGAATAGAGGTTTTCATATTGTGATTAATATTCTTAGTGCTCAACTGAACATATCTTACTCTGTGTATTCTTTTCAGAAATTAAAGAACACATATCAGTACAAGAGTGGAAAGATGCTGCTGAGAGAGAGTGTGCAGGCTCGATGAAAAAAAGGACAGTGTCTAAAAATAGATTTTTATGCACTAAAAAGTATTTTTTGAAAGGTCTGCTTAAGTTTCTTTGGTTTAAAATAGGTCCTGTCAGAGTAGCACAAATGTAGGTGGGACAATTCAGCTGCCTTAGAAACATCTTATTCATTTCCCTGCCCTCATTCTGGGTGTCCGAAATGAGATCTGTCTTTTTGGCTTCATTTTGGTTTTTACTCCTGGAGTTCACAGTGGACAAAATGTATAATTTATTAATAGAACTGTGCTCTGTGGCAAACCTATATTTTTAATTGGAAAGTCTGAAACATGCCATCTTTCCTAGGCTTTGCCCTACTGTTAGAAATCCGGGAGTGGGAGAACTGAAAAAGATGATGGTACCGCTCAAGAATAGCAACTGGTTCAGCCCAATTATAGATTTTCATTACAGTTGCTGATCTCTGTAGCGTGAGGCCAGAGAATGTAGGTACAGACTGATGAAGGCAATTAAGTAGCAAATGGAGGACGAAAGTAAAACTTGGATACTTTTGTCTGGGAAAGGAAGGAGGTGGTGGAATGTTCCAGCAGATGTCTTTTTACTGCTAGCAATGGGAACCTAGGCTCCAGATGGAAATACTGGCTGAAACAAAGATATTTTAATAAACATTTAAGGCTTTAGTTTATCTGAGATGTTTATCATCCCTTACCACAAGCTAATTAGTGTGAACTAATTAGTTTTAAAATCTTACCGAGGCTGTTTTTTCTTCCCTTCTTCACTGTCTTTGGGAGCACTCTTTAAAAGTTGGCACTCACAGGATAAACTTCATCCGTTGGAGGAAAGTGGCTCCATGTTTTAATTTTCTCAGTTCATCTGTCTGTTCATCCAGCACACTGGAGTTTATCATACATCTCTGAGATTTAGGAAACATTTATGTTAATTACACCCTTAACACAAAGCATAAAGTCTTTGGTCCACAAAAGTCTGAAGTACATGATCCTCATGTGTAGTCGCTCCTTGTCCTCTAAACAGCATTGGTTGGATAAATGAAGTACTGTGGTAATAGACTTAATTAAAAAGGAAAAGGAACAAAAGCAAACTTTTAGTAAAAAAGGAACTGCTATAATATGTGAGTTAGGTCATTATTACAGCAAGGATATGAGTTGAGATGACCAATGAAGATTTCATGAAAGAAATGTAAGCCTTGTGGTGTGCTTCAAAAACACACTAGGAGTTGTCTGTTCCACCATTATCCTTAAGAATTTTCCTCCAAAGACAATTTTGCAGAGAAACTTGTAGCTCTTACATAGTTGCTTATCATGTGCATCTGCCAACTGTATGTTCAAAGATTTGCTGCAGTTAAACCATTCTCAAAATAAGCTTGTTTTTGTAACCTAGTTATGCTGATCTTTAAATTGAAGTTATTAAATCTCACAGAGACTTGTGTAGAACAGTAACCTATATCACACACTTGACTGACTTCCAATGCCTCACATGACTTTTTAAAGATGGTTTTAGGACTGAGAGTCTTCTATGATTTGATATGGAGATTGAATTGTCTTAAGTGACCATGTCGACATCCTTAAATATTTCAATGGGTTATCCCACAAATTAATTGTGGAAGAATTTATATATCAACAATACTGACTTAATTTTGTTCCTCCTCTTTGCATCCCAACATTTTGTTGAGGCCACAGTTTGGAGATGTCTCTTTTACCTCAAAGTCCAGGCATGAGCCTATGGTATAAACAACAGAATTTATTGCACCTAGCCCATCAGCACCCAAATAATTAGTCAGTTTATGGGTTAATTTGAGCCTGCATCAGATGGGATTTTATCCCTGAGGTGTCTTTGTTTTCAAACTATGTCTGGGTTGGGGAGAGATGGTGTTCCCTCTTCTCCAACCTTGCTCTTGCCTTTTCTTCCAGCATTGCTGTCTGAAATGGCCATGGTAAAGAAATGTCTGCAAGTTGCAAAATCTTTGTCAACAACTTAGTCCAATATATGCCAATGTTTGCTGAACGTATCAAGGCAAAAGGCACTAACACTAACAACTGTTAATTTAACAGGCTAGATGATCAGATTGGTCTTTGGACATGCACAGGGTGGTTACAAGGAGGCACTAGGCTTTTCACAAGTGTGAGAAGGAATGAATTTGAGTGATCTCACACACGATTTAAAAGAATCTCCATTGACTGAACAGACAAGCTGGTTAATTCAGTCAGCTGAGTAGATGTGTAAATACAGATTTTGTAAAGAAAGATGAAAGATGATAGTTTAATAATGGTAATTTGAAGGAATCAATAGAAAGGGGTTGGATGAAATACTGAAACCGGAGCGCTGAAAACTGTATTACGGGAACAGACAAGCAGCTGTAGGTCACAATAGACAGTGGAATAGGTGCAAGTCATCTGTGCAGAAGGCACACAGCACTGTTGGCCTACAGAGATGTTACAGTTAAATTTGAAATATACCTCTCTCCCTTCATGCAGCAGCCAATACATGGCACCTTGGAGAAACTAAATTCTGATGAAAGAATAAAGTACTGTATATGTAGGGACCAAGTTTGGTAATAATATGCAGTAATTCAAACAAGCATAAAGATGAGTGGTTATAATTTTTTTTAAAAAAAATCTTTCCACGCCAATCTCCGGAGATATTCTATGTTGTGTGTGGATAGTGCTATCCAAGCCCAAGCAATATTTACTTGAAGCTCTACATTGCTGGATTTATAACTCTTGTACATGTTTCTTTGTATTAGTCTTCCACAGATGTAGTTTTTTTAAATGGGAAGTGATGATAGTGAATTTTTGAGCATTCTCTAGAAAACAGAACGAGGTAGATATCAGTTCCGGCCTTTGCAATTTTGGAAAACCTTTCCATTACTACATTATTAAGTTTAAAGGTCAGTCAGAACTCAGTTAAATAAAAGTTGCCGTTCTAAATACAAATAGGAATATAATAGGAATCATTCTCTGTACTCCGTAAGTTCACAGAAACAATGAATTTCCATTTTCTTGCAGGTCACCTGTTTTCTTCTGTCCTCACAGCATGGGCAGTGTAGCAGTTTAAGCATCTGCCATGGTGGTGACATAAACGGCCCACTGGTCATGAGTTTGAGGTGCTAGTGGTTTTGTGGGCAGAAGCTGCATTTTTCACAACCAACATAACACCAGTGTGTCGTCTCCTCTTGGGGCTTTGCTTGACCTTCCTCCCTGCCCTCACCCAGAAGTGTGTTTGATGAGGATTATTGCAAAGAAGATTTATGGACCTGTGACATCTGTTTAAGATGGGTCATAGTATCTCTGCATTAATTTCACATTAGCACTTGGGGTTTGATTTCTGTTTGCTGCTGTAGGAAGCTGTCGATGTTTGGCAGAGTGGCAGAGCAGGGGTTTGGAGCTGTGAGTTTCAGAGTTGCCCGCAGCCTCTTCTCTGTGTGTGCAGGAGGGAGGCAAGACCAGGGGTGGCTGAGACATTGACTTTTGGCAGCCAACACATACTGTTGAATTGATTCTTTCAATCAGAAGTTTCAGTGAATTTGTAGAATAGTTTTTATTTACTTTTGGGCAGAAATGTATTGGCTTTGGGTTTGGTTTTTTTAAAATTTTCTTAAGAAAATACTTGGAAGTCCAGCATTGCACCAGGTTCCATATTACCACCATGTAATAATTTTCGTGCTTCTTAGACACAACTGCTGAAAAACAAGCTAGTATTTAGGAACAGGAAAAACCCCTTTGGGATTACCGTCTGAAGTGTCTAATATATTGCTCCTGGATCACCTTTACAGAGAAATGTAGAACTTTTGAAAACTGAAGTTTGAACATAATTTTTGAGGCAATTTCAATGTTTTTATTTAATGAAAAGTTGGTTTGTGCTTCTGTTTAAACATAAGCTTTAGGGTTGTTAAGTAGGGTTCCTTATTTTTCCTCTAAATTTGTTAAATTGTATCTTTTCTGCTCAGCAAAAAATATTTAAATACTTATTCCAAAAGACAGAGATGAAAGTGTGTATTCTGCCAAATTTAACTGTTCATTTAAGGATCAGATCACTTTTTTCACCTTGCTTTTAGCAAGAGCAATGGCAAAAGAGATACTCTCAAAATTTAAAATAAAATCTGATTTATTGCCACAAATTATTTCTGATTATGTTAATCTCAAGTATTTATTTACATCTAGATCAGGGCCAAAACCTGAAACAGATGCCTGGAGATTTTTTTTTTAAATATTTATATGTACTAGGAGATTTTAATGAATTCTGTATGAAAACAGATGTTTGTGGATAAATAAGCCTTTTTGTTTGTTTACTCATATTCCACAAAAAAATCTGTTTAATCTGTTCTTAAAACATTGAGCCTGAAAAATGGAGAGATTGGGATGAAAGGATTTTCTGGGTCTTTTGTCTGAAATGCACCTAGAATGGCTCATCTGTTTGGGGGGCTGCTTAGCATATAGCAGGGGGAAAGCTATTCTTTAGTTCATGTATGAAAATGTACAATACTTTATACCAATTATTTGGCTGATTGCTGGAAGTGCTTTGGAGTGAGGGGGCATTGGCTAGTTCTGGCCTTCACTAATGGGAATATTTCAGAATGTGGATGGTAATTAAAGTATAGAATGCAGAAAATTAGGCCAAAATTGAATAGAAATGAATAAGTATGTGTTCTGTTGTGCAGATGTTGGAAATAGATTATTTTGGATACCTCTTTCTATCTACATCTTATTTGGTTACCATGTAAAATTCGGTCACACACCATGTAGATTGTTTCTCTTCCCATTACCTTTTCTGTTTTTATGTTGTGATGTATCTGTATAGGTAGTAATTTAGCAAAATATCCTGTCTGCCAGGTGTGGGAACTAGCTGATTGTATTGTAATACCAGATCATTACTTAATTCATATGCAACCTAGCCTAGCACATGGAAAGCATTATAAATCTATTTACAGTGTGGCTGGTCTGATGATAACATTGTATTAAATTCCCAGGTGAGGCAATTTAAGCAATTGCTTTGCCATGTGTAGGCCATGGAAATTAACTTCTCATATGCTTTAGTAATAGAAGAACTTCATTGGTATGCTCAGATTAGTAGTACAGCAGAATTCTTACAGTCCGGTTACGTGTACCCTGCTTCACATGTAGAATCATACAGGGGGGTGGTACTGCAGATCACAGATCTTAATTAGTTTAAGCTGAGTTAATTCATTTCAATTCTAATTTAGCTGGGCTTGCCCATGAACACATTCAGTTCTATTGGGAAATGTTAAGGCTCGGGTCAAGTAGACAGATTGTTTAAAGCCAAATTGCCAGACAGAACTGAGCAAGTGTATCTGTTTGAACAGGGCTTTAAGGAAATCACCCAATCAGTATGCAAAAATCCTGTTCATAAACCAGGAGAGATCTGTCTGGAATCAGCAATTCTTCCTTCTCAGAAGGTCTAGGTACTGTAGTACATTTAAAACAACCCCTGAAACTTTCTGTCTTGGAGTTCTTGTAGAAAGTAGCTTAACCCTTTTGTGTCACCCAGTGTTTGAGCGCACGGTGCATTCGAATGCAAACACATACCCTGAGCAGAACTACTTTTGTGCTTAGACTTTTTGTCTAGGTATATACAAAAAATATAAAATACAAGGAAAACTTCTCTATATGACAGACCTTTACAGACAAAAACCTGCACACAGAACCTCTTAAACCTATATTGAGCTGCCCAGAAATGCCTTGGATTACAAACTCTGTAAAGCTTCTGTCTTTTCTAGAAAGATACATATAAAGTACCAGTAGACAGTGGTAACTGACAACTAAGACTAAAAATGTTGACAATTTCTTGATTTGCCTGGTTAGCTTATGTATAGAAGTCATTAACTATTTATAAAATGCATTATGAATTGGGTTCCTTCAAACTGTAGCAGAGTGTGTGACATTTCCA
This sequence comes from Pitta sordida, assembly GCA_013390025.1. NCBI lineage: Eukaryota > Metazoa > Chordata > Aves > Passeriformes > Pittidae > Pitta > Pitta sordida. The sequence continues at coordinate 264,417 of WEKX01028175.1, forward strand.
GCTCAAACTATCATTCTTGCATTTGGCTAAAGTACATATTTATAAACAGCTGATAGTTTTGAATAAAATAAAATTTAATTATTGAGCTCAGATGAGATGAATTAATTTTTCTAGCCACATTTAATAGTGGCTAGCCAATAATACGTTTAAGAAAAATGAGAATAGTAATTCAAGATATTGATATTTTGGACAAATCCTGAAATAATAAATGAACACTTTAGTTCAAAGGCCTTTCCTTTTATTATTGATTCATTTGGTAGTGAAACTGTGATCAAAAGTAGTATCAAATTATTTATTGATTATGGCAAAGAGTTATACCTAATTGTAGTCAAAGCATTATGTCTTTTAATATAATTGCTGATTTTCAGATCATGACAGATTATTGCAATAAAAGAACACGATACAAATATATTTATTAAGTTCAGTGATAATGATGATATAAAAAATTATAAAGGCCCTCTTAAAATTGTATTGCTATTAACATTTATTTCTTTCCTATAAATTATATTCTTTTTCCATTCTCCTATGCAGGCTCTTAAGAATGAGAATATCGTCCAGTCAAATCTTTCAAATAAATGATGTGTAACTAAGGACCATCTAAGTCCCTACATATTATTAGGCAACTTGTTCACTGGAGAACAAGCTCATGAAGCATCCTGCTCCTCATCTCAGTCTAATAATGATAAATACATTGAACACTAACAGAATCAATGGGGCTGAGTCATTTTGTGAAATTAGGAGAACCTACAGTTGAACTACTAGACCTCAAATGGGGTTTTAAGATTGACTGTTAATCAGAAAAGAAGTTTAGATATTTATTGGTTTATATTTATGATTTCCGTCCTTGCTTGACATCTATCAAATAAAAACAGGAAAATAATATAATTGAGCAATCTATGCCAATTTGTTGCCTTTTTGGTGAAAAAAGAGAAAAACAAAACCTATCTCCATATGATATTCTTGCATACTGTGGAGTGTTTTAGTCCCCCATAGTGATGAAATGAATAATTTAAACAGGCAGCTCTGATACCACAGCCTGTTTAAAGGTTCTCATTTCCTTTAATGCTGTAGACTACTTTAGCTTGGTTAGTATGAAACTGTGACAGCTGAGATCTCCAAAAGATTTGGCACAATTCACCTCTTGTCGTAGGTCCGTGGTATGCTTTGTCCTTTCTGTGTACATCTGTAGCTTTAGTACATAATCCAGATCTGAACACTGGCAACTGAATCACAAACGGGCAAGCATTGTAACCATGATCTTGGTTATAAAGGGGGAACTGCACAGGATAAGGAGCTAAAATATTTTGCTATGCAATACAAGGCTTATTCCACAGCTAGGCCTCCAGCATAAGGAGCAACCCACTTCCAAACTCCTTTGTCACGAAAGTAATTAATTTCCCTCTCCTCAGTATAATTTCTGGGGATTTATTTTCTGTATCTCAGTCCCAAACACAAGTTTTGGCACGATGATCCGATTAGGGAAGGTTACAGGAGGGATTTGGTTCTTCCACGTTCCTGCTGGTAGTCACTACCATGGCAGAATGTGAGGGAAGCTCCCATCAATGAAGGAAGGCCCTACAGCTTAGTTCTTGCTGCTCTTGGGCTTCTTCCTCTGATGTATGAACATAACCACTAAAAAAAAGAAAAAATTGGACAAATATGTTAAAAATTCTGTCTCTCTCTTTTAATGGTAAGTGTGGAAAGACTAACTAAGGGCCTGTTTCTTGGCTAACAGAGAAACTAAAACTGGGCTGATGCTCTCATGATGGACTTCCCCATTGTTCCATTGAATGCTGTGCTACCCTGGTAATCTCCTGACATTTTCTTTCCATTGCTTCATATTTGATCTAGTTTAGAATCAATATGATGATCAGTTCATGAACAAATCTAGTGCTCATAAGCTGTGAATAACAACTGTCTGTCACAAGGATCCCATGAATGACTGTTTCAGTTTGTGATGCTTCCATGAATTGCTGAAAACCAATCTTTCCCTGTCCTGCTTTTTACTTCTTTCTTTTGCCCTTTAATTTCTGGTCCCTTCTCAGTAGGCCTTCGTTGCCTTAGCAGCATAGAAAACACTTGTTAATTTTCTACATCTGTGAATTCAATCAGTTATGGCCAATGTGAGTTGTTCAGATTTGGTTTTACTTTTCTTATATGGGAAAATCTCAATCGTCCTATCCTGTTTAGGGGCATCACTGAGAGTTGAGTTCTGTGTCCAGCTAGCAAGTGTTCTTCAGAAAAATGTGTTTGATTCCTGCACTGTCAATTTTTCAGTGCATTTGATATTACTGTATATTGGTCTCTCTGGTTACTTCAGTAACTGGGATCATGTTACGTATATTGAGCTTCACTGAAGCTGGTTTTGTTGCCAACGTTGAGGGTGTGACTGTCTTAGAAATACTAAGGTTTTGCCATGCAGATTTGTCAAAGGAGAGTGGTTGAAGAACTTTGTAATAACTTTTACTTGCCTTTTTTTTTTTTTTTTATCAAATAGGTATCCATTAGGGGGCTCTCGAGGTTTAAGATGATCAGCCTTGATACCAATGGCTTCGGAGCTTTACTTCCTAACCCTTTTTTCTTTTTGTTTTACAGAAAAGGTCACGAATCGCCTACAGTGATGAGGTGCGGAATGAGCTCCTAGGGGATGACGGGAATTCCTCAGAGAACCAGGTAGGATGCTAATCAAGAAGCCCTAGTGGGTGGCTGGAGGGTGAAGGAGGTCACTGGCACACTGGGCTTCTCAAGCTGCTCCTTAACAGCATTAGCAACAACTCATGTGGAAGTGATACTGTTTAATGCAAAGCTGGGGTCTTAATCAACTTCAAAATGTTTCTTGGAGATCTTACATTTAACCCTTTAACTTGTGATCACTGTCTGCTATCTTAAAAAAAATCTTTTCTTCTCTTTTCTTTATTATTTAGTACTTAAGAAATAACTTGAAACACGCTGTTTGCCGACAAAGGCAAGGTCTTCACCTCAAACACATGTAAAAGGAATAAAAAAAGTACATAATGCAGCTTTGATAATAATGCAGTATAATTAAATCAACACTGGCAGGCAAAACAAATGAAAGTGCACTCTCAGAATTAGGCAGTACTCCACTCAGTTTCCTTGTGTGGTTCCTTCCCTAAACAGATTTTCTCTCCTTGTACCAAAAACACAAATTGCAATAATATGAGCATGCTTTCATAATGTATGTTGTAGTAGGATGCAGATACTATCCACCTCTTTTAATGAATGAGAACTTGGTAATCCTGAGGCTCTCTTAAAATCTTGCATGTGAATCTGTGAATGTGAATCTGTATTGTTTTTCTGGCTACTACAGTGAGAATCCTGCTAAACTACCAAAAATTATGAAGGCAATATTTTACTGAGGAGACTTTGACCCACCTGTTAATATTTCTTTTGGGGCTGAAACTTGTTTGGCATTCTGTCTGAAAGCAGAATATATCTTTTCCTTTTGAAAATTATGTCATCAAAGTTATGCATTTTGAGTCATCTTCAATGTCAGATTTTCTCTTCTGACCAGAGAGAATCCAAATTATTTTGTTAGTGGAAGTGAAAATTGTTTACATTTTTTACTTGATAAATGGAATATTAAATAAGGAAATGGATCAGAACAATGTTCTGAATTTTTTTTTGTCTTCTACCCAGAGCTCTTAGCTCCACTAAGGACAGAAAAACTAAAGACTTGGAGACTTACCCAGTACAATGACTTTCAAAACACAGATCCTGTAACCCTTAATCTTATACAGTATTTTAATATGCTCTCTAAGTTTTAAACTCTGTAATAGACTTTAATTCATACATTAGTGAAATTATACACAGGATACAATTTATCTGAAGGCATACAACTAGACTAGAGCAGCTCTGATATCTATGTGAAGAGTTAAAGATATTGATTTTATTATTCATATATTATAGCAAGGAGTGAATCCAAAATTTGAGTAAAAGAAAGAGGATTTTTAATCCCTAAATAATGAATATAAAAAAGATGATTTTAGGGAAAAGAGTTTCACAGTCTGCATGTCATGACTGTAAATGCAGTCCTGTGAAAGTGTTAAAATTCATATTTTATTTCTTTTAAGGTGCTACTATTTTTACATTTCAAGAAAAAATTTCTGTGAATGCAGACATAAAAGGGCAATTGTGATAAGAAGCTTTACTTATAACAGAGTATCTTAGGGTAGGGATGTGATAAAATACTTTATTTTCACTTTTTAAGGAATGTTTAAATAACTGGTTCATGTGTGCACTTTTTGTGGATTATGATCTTTTTTCCCAAACCTGGGGGAAGAGACATAGTCTCATCTCCAGGAACTAAATGATACCTTCATCCATTTGTCAACGTGAAGGTTTTTTCTTCCAAATGAACTTCTTCAGTGGAAGAAAATTTTGGCTGCTGCAGGAGTTTTATATATTTTTTTAAGCAATCAAAATCCTTTTCTATAACCCAACTTGAAATTGTTACCCATGTACCTTTGAAACTTCTAAATTCCTGTCTTGAAAAATATTATGAAATAGCATCATTAAGGAGTCACCTAATTTCTTTTAAATATGTGAATGTCAATTTTCAAAAATACATTATTTATTGTGTTGTTTCATTACTAAATCTCACATTCTTTTTTCCTATTAAATATCTTTATATCTTACATATATATATGTACTTATATACATGTAGTTATGGGTGCAAGCAGTTAGTACAAAAACTTCAGCTTGTGTTGAGCTTATTAGAATGTACAACTATCAAAATCAAGTGTAATGTTTGGATACTGAACCTGATATGTTGTTGCATTTTGTTTGGTTACCCCATGTCTAATGCAGTTTCACTCCTGTTATATTGATAAAAAACTTGGACTAGGTGATGAAAGGGTGCTCAAGTATAACTTACACCATTTAAAATGATTGAAAATGTTTCAGATCCTCATATTGTAGGATTTGTACTTCTCAATCAGTTTGGATTAGGCTAAATTAGTGAACTCGAAAATGGTGGGTTTGGTTTCCCTCATTCAGTTACCAACTTTGAAAGTGGAGAGGAAGGATTCCTCTTCTGACAGAAGAGGTGTTGAAAAGAGTTGCCAGCTCAGAATTGCTCTTGTAGCAATCCACAAATACATATTGATAAAATGTGCCAGTAGAAATACGTACTGGATGTCTAGGTGGTCTGCAGTGTTACCCAGAGGTAAGCAAGATACATGAGTTGCACATTTTAGATCATGATAAACATTTGAATAATTTTTTTGTGAAGAATGAAGACGAAGGAACTTAATGTATACTGGCTAGTCCTGCTGTGTTAAATACCTAAAATAAATAAATCACTATTTGAAAAATAAACGAGGTGGATCTTTCTTTATTCAACTTCTCTTTTTTCAGTTTAGTTCCAAAGGTACAATTACAGCGAACACAGCCAAATTGGAAGCTCTAATGAATACAATGATTGGTATGAGTTTCCAGTTGTTCTCCCAAGGAGAAAGATTGAAGCAAAAAGAACAAACTGAAGAATTACCAAATAATGATTTGCCTTTTGTCTTCTTCATTTTTTCCAAAATGTATCCCATAAGTACCAGCCATCGCGTCTGGATGACAATTAGAATACAATTGCCTTATGGTAATGACTTTACCAAGATTTTACATTTTAGTAAAGTCATTGCTTAGTATACATTAATTTCTGAACTTGAATCATGTGAACGTAGTCAGACGAAGCACTCAGAGGCTGAGAATCAAGAGATGTCCCTTGTTGCATCAAAAGAACACCACTTCACAAACCCATTCCGAAAAAACTTGCTGCGTGCATTGGGTTGTTATTTTATTTTCCTGCAGTGGTATTAATAGGCTCTGTTGCTTTCAAGTCTTGTTTTTCATCCTGGGCACCAACATCCCTTGAAAGTTTTTCATTGCAATGGTGCACCACTTAAAGTGGTGGCCTTAGTTTAATAAATAATAGAGCTGTTTCCTGTAGTGATTTGTATGGTTTTGAGAAAGTGTATGTTGGGTTAAATCAGAAATCCTTCTCAACCAAAATAATATCAGGTATAGTATTACCAACTTTCTTGAGATTTAATGGTGTTCTTTTGCAACTATGTTCATTAGCAAGTTTAAATAAATTTGCATTAGGTTAAACTGCATGTCCATATACACATACATTCTATATGTGATTTGTGGTGAACAAATATTTTGTGTCTACTTAATTTCTGACTACAAAGTTGTGATAATATTAGATTTGGGCTTGCTGTGCATAAAGTGTGTCAAACTTCAGCTACAGACCAGGGGGTGAAGTTGGTCAATTTAATTCGCCAAGATCTAAAGAAGGTCGGTATCATTTCATATAGCCCTGGCAGAGCAGATCATTACCAGACACAAATCTGTTCGTTACATGCCGAGGGTTTATAGCAAAATAAATAGACTGTCATCATAAGTTCAGAAAATTGTGTGTTCGACCCACGATAATGTGTAAAGGGCGTTTAATAGAGTTCAGCATTTATTCGTTATCTATATGCGGACAGAGACGGCGGTAGCGTTATCAGCTTTTTAAAAAAAATTCGGTAGTTTTCTGTGTCACATGACATGCCTCACAGACACACACACACACACACACACACATCCCCACATCCCAACTCGCTCCCTCGCTCTCTGTGGCGCAGTTTTGATTTTAGTCACAGCAGAAGGCTTAGCCACAAGAGATTCCACTGGTTCAAACCAGCGTAAACCAGATATTTTTTTTTAGCCTACAAAGGAGCAGATTACCTCTTGTATCGAATTCTGTATTGCAAAAAAAAAAAAAAAAGAAAAATCTTTGTTTCAAAAATATGCTGATTATCATAACCTAAAATGGTGGCTGCACACGGCTCAACGCTGTTTACAGTTCAGCGGTGAGTGTAATAAAAATAATGATTCAAAATAGAAACGTAAAGGTAGCACATTTTCATCAAGAGCATTGTTAAATGGAGGCAAAATACATCTTTTGTTAATTTGAATGAATATCTTTCAGCCAATGTTAAAAAAACCCACCCTCTCCCATTACTTAGCTTAGCTGCAAATCCCATGCAGAGCTTAAATTCAGCCATGCAGCACAAACAAGATAGAACATTTTTGTTTGGGACCTATTGAAAAAATAAATGTGCAGCATTTTAAAACTCTCATTGATTATAGCAGGGTGGCATGCCCAAACGGGCTCTATTGCGGGAGAGTAGTTTTAAACTTTGGCCCTTTAAGTATCATAGTCAACTGAAGAATGGTGGCCTCAGAAAGAAAAGATAGCTATGTGATCAACTCCCAGATCGTCTCTTTCTAAAGAGCCTTAATGTTTGCCTTTTTGGGGAAAAAAGGGGGGGAAGAGCTGGAGAAAGAGACCAATTTATGATAGGCCAAGCACTTGAATGTAGGCACTGGTTTGGCGGACAATGCAGTTTTCTTTATACCAAATTCTCCCAAAGTTCCTTTAGCTACGTGCAGAAGAGGTGGCTCATTTCGAGTCAGTGTGGTGTTACACCTCCTAATTACATCTTGTTAGAGCCTCGTTGTCCGTTTTGGTAACGTTCAGTTTTAATCGAGCCACATGAAACAATAGAGAATAATGGAGGTTCTTTTGTTTCCTTCAGGCTGGTGAGACTTCAGTAGAAGTAGTAAACATTCTCAGCTTACACACGTGTTGAAAATTAGTGCTATGAAACTGTAAGTGAAGTATCAGCATAAACTGAGATAATTATGTAGCTGATGTAATTTCGAATTCAACTGGAATCGGTGAGAGAACTGTAATTTTTTTATAAAGAGCCACTCTTGTGCAGACATTGTTGTGAGTAATTATATGTTTTGTTCCAGTACAAATAATTTATCTATCTCTCTAAGGGGAGAGTATATTACAACATGGCTTGTTAATCAGGCTGGGGGTTTATTTAGTTTCATAGTAAACCTGCCAGAGTAATACTGTGTTGATTTACAAGCATAAATTAGTAAACATAAATGTATATACTATATAAGTATACACATACACTCTATGTGTGTGTATGCATACACTGTACAGTGGTCTGGATTAAGAGCCTGGAATGGCTCTTTTCTGAGAGAAATATATTTCATGTTGTTCCCTATTCCTTTGTCTATTTTTAAATACATTATTCAATAAATCATAATTCTGAGCCATTTAGCTAAGCTGCTGCTTTTTTTATTTCACCTGGCAAAACCCCTCTGTATGAAGTTCAATAATAAAATAGGATAATATAGTTACAGTTGAACTCAGGTATATAAAAATGGAAATGCTGGTTACATGCTATAAAGATGCAGTCGTCTATTAATAAGTTAGATCTGCTAGTAAAATAAGAAATCAGTTGTCACAACTAAAATATACAGAAAACATTCTGAAAACTTGTATATACAAAACCACTTCAGCTGTACAATCTTCGAAGAGAGGAATAGTAAACTTGTTTTTTTCTTTATAATATAGACTTCTATGAAGTCATTCCCCTTTATTTCATGATGGTGTCTTAGATGTGGTTTAAAAGAGAATTTCACACTATTCTCTTTGTTTAATGTGACAGTGTGAGAAAGTGATCTTTATTCGTTCAAAAAACTCTGCATGTAGTCTATGTTTAGGTTCTTTTAATGTGTTTGTCTGTGATTTTTAAATGCTAAACATGTAAACAGATAAATTGTCAATGTTAATTCTGTATCCTGTCACACAACTGATCTTTCTTTCCTGCCATTTCTTTCCTTTTTATCTTTTTTGTGCGTTCATGTTGCAGTTGATAAAATTACGTGAAGAGGTGAGTACTTTCTTGCTTTTTGTTGTCTAGCTTTCCCTTTAAAGCTGAGTTTCTAAATCTGAAGTAGATCTTTTTGTTCATTGTTGCAGGGAAATCTACACAAAGCAAAAATATTGATTACATTGCTTTAAAATATTCACTGTTGTGCCTCTTTTTCCCTAATAATTGTATACTTACATAGGAATCTCTAGATCAAACCTTAGAAATTAACATTCTTTGATAGTGGAATTTTTTTAAAGGCACTAGAAAAAGAAGGGGGGAAAAAACCCTCTATTATTTGATCTCTTTTAGACTACCATGATCAAATCAGGTACAGTAATAATCATGTTTGCATCACAAAATCTTTGATAGGGAAAATACATTTATACATTGGTATTGAAAATGAAAGCATTGCTTTGGTAGAAACCTTTGCTGAAATACTCTCAGAATTACACAACATTTCACAGTGTTTTGAGGTGTTCAAATAGCTTATGTATTATATTGGATATTGTACACCTACTGAAAATACAGTACAGGTAGATAGACTACACACATATATCAATATTTATTATTTATTTGTGAGTGCTGTAGATCTGTAGGTGTAACACTAGAGATCAGTATTCCAGAATACCTTTCTTCCCAGTTATAAAATGACTCATAAATATTTAGAGAGAAGCCTATTTAATGGTCAATTCCTCAAATGCTTCTGTGTATTTTCTGAAATTAATCTCTGCTGCTACTTGCTGTAGCAAAGCAGGTATTTGAACTGGTCTTTTTTTGTTATTTCCCAGTAGCCACTGAAAAGAAGGTTTGAGTAAAGTCAAGATTACTTACAGGTCAGGTTTCTGAAGGGTTTCATACAGAGAGTTTGGACCAGTGAAGTATTTGAATAAATATATTTAGAAGCATGAGTATTTTAACCTCACATACTTGCCTGGTATCTTCTTTGTGAAACATGTGTGCCCAGTAATGTATCCTGAACTCCGCAGGAGAGGATTTGTAAGTTTTAGAAGTGGTTATGACAAAGAATTGTAAAGTAACCAGATTAAGGACAATTACAGAGAATTCTTAAAAACAGGTAGATATTTGTGATATAAATTTTCTTTCACTAGTTCCCTGAATGCTTTACTTTTCCCTCTTTTCATGGAGCTGATATTAATGTGTAAAAGCTACAGAGTAAAACAGTTAATAAAAAAAAAATTAAAGAAAATAAATATGTAACCACATGAATGCCTTCCCACTGCTGCTGAGATCCCCTCCCCAGTAGTCCCAGTATTTAAACAGATGACAGTATTGTTGCAAGGCTTTTTATAGCCTGATTCCTGAGATTTTTCAGAAGACTAAGGTTCATTTTCTCATCCCTTTAACAACACCGGCACGTCTGTTCCTGTGCTTTTGCAAAGAATATAGTGGGATCATTTTTGCCTGCAAACACAGATTATAGTTTTGTAAACATAAAGATTCCTAATTTGTAAATTTACTGTGAAAATTAATCATATGTAAACAACAAAGCCGCTATTTAACTGCTTTTTTTTTTGAAATAGCTGTGAAGGCAAGTAAAAGGATCCAGGATGATATTGCAAAAGGCTGGAATTTGCGAGATATATTTAACTCGATCATACCTTTTGGATTTTATAAATCCTCTTTGTTAGCCACCTAAAAAAAATTGACATTGCTTCTGATAATTTTCTTTTTTTTTTTTATTTTCCATGCTAGCCTCATAAGTTTCTTTTTCCTCTCTCTGCATATAGTGAAAGCAACAGAAAATAGAACTAAATAAAGGCATTTATTATTTTGTCTAGATCAAAATCGTACAGCTAGAGAGAAAAATACTTTAAAAAGCGATTGCTGGCATTCTGTTCTCTGCACTTAAGTACCCACTATGTGCTGGATAGGTTGTAATTGCAATGGTGTTTTTATACCCAATGCAAAATGCACATTAAAGTTTAAATGAAGGCTAGTACAGTGACTCAGGCATAATTCTTAACTCGTCACATAGTGAAACATCAAGGCATCCCCAATTATAGTTCTCCTAAGGAGGTATGATGTGATCTTAAAAGAAATTGTGGTTTGCCATACTGTTTGTTAATAAAACCTGTGCTTCCCCTCATTACAAGGCTCTATTCTAGCACACTTGCCGTACACAGGCTTCCGTGGAGGCTGTGTCGCTCTGTCTTTTGAGCTCCTGAGATCTCAGTTTGAATCCAGCCCACATGGAATGACTAAATCTCTAGTGATAGCGTGCCACTTTGCAAAACTTCCTTATATAACTCCAGATAGAAGCTGTTTCTGAAGCTGCAAGACACACTGAATCACCTCGCTGCCCCCCTCACAGAGTGCAGGGGATACTGTGGGAGAAGGACTTTGGGGAGGGGTGGGAAGCAGTTGAAAGCATCAACTGCTGCTATAGGGCATTGATTTCATGTCCAAAGGACAGGGTGCCTCCAAATCCAAACAATGTAAATGACACCACCCTTTATAATAAAATTAGGTTTCATTATCGAATGCCTTGGGTGGGAAGGTTCTGAAATCAAGTAAGAAACGGCTCTGAGTTAATGTTAGCACCGACTTCACAGGGCTTTAGTATTCTAGTTGCTCACAGTAAGACTGAACTGAACTGTGGGCTTATGATTTATTTTATTTAAATGTGGGTTATATGGTATATAAGAATATATTAAATGCNAAGGTTCTGAAATCAAGTAAGAAACGGCTCTGAGTTAATGTTAGCACCGACTTCACAGGGCTTTAGTATTCTAGTTGCTCACAGTAAGACTGAACTGAACTGTGGGCTTATGATTTATTTTATTTAAATGTGGGTTATATGGTATATAAGAATATATTAAATGCTAATTTTTTGTGTTCAGTATCTCTTTCACCTTGTAATGTGAAATCAGATTATTTCCCGCTCTCTCCCTTAACATAGCAGAATAGTGTTTTCATTTCCAGCATATACCACTACAGCCCTATACATCTGTTCTGTGATCAGCGTTCTACTCCTTGTGCTCACTCCCAGCCTTTGGTGTGTTTTTGAAGTATCTCCTCTCTAACTTTTAGTATTCTTACCTTCTAAAGTCCTTCTTTGTATATCCCTCTCCCCCTTTCTCTTCTACTTTTCTTTTTTGCAAGACATTTAGGTTTCTAGTGTTTTTTA
>WEKX01028177.1:3071-14277 GCA_013390025.1 Pitta sordida
CCAGCACCCTCTGAGCTCGTCCTTCCAACCAATTCCTAACCCAGCATAAAATGTTTCCATCAGTCCTTGCTTTACGAGTTTCTCCTGAAGCTTAAAATGGAGACAAACTTTTTAGCAGGCCCTACTGCAATAGGACAATTAGTATTGGTTGTTGACTGGAGGAGGGTCATTTTAGCTTAGATAAAGGAAAACCTTTTTTTAGCAATAAAGGTAGTGAAACACGGGCTCAGGTTGCCTAAAGAGGTGGTTGGAGCCCCACCCTTGTGATCAATCAAGGTCAGGTTGGATGGGGTTATGAACAACCTGAAATAGTTCAAGTTAGCTCTGCTGATTTCAGAGTGGTTGGACTAGATGATTTTTAAAGGCCCTTCTAACCCAAACTGTTTTATGATTCTGTGTTTTTATGATCTGGGGTTTAAAAAGAGCCTTATAACATTGCATTACTCACCTGAAAATAACGATAGGATCAAGCCTTATATCAGATGTCTACCTGCTTAAGCATGCACACAGAGCCCCTAAATTCATAACTAATATATAATGTATAAAACATTTCTTCATGACTGGAGTTGCATGGGGTGGACCATCTCCAAACTAAAAACCTCTGTCCTGTGTTTGTCCCTGTTTAAGAATAACTTGCATAAGTGAGGTTACACAAGGCTGAATAGTTATAATATATACAAGAAAACAAAGTACCTACTTGCACTCTCCAGGAGGAGTGGGTAACCTCTGTATGCCTACAAAGTCAGCTTGGTACAAAAAACGTGTTATCAATAAATGCAAGGAAATTCCACAAAGATAATGTTAAATAAAAAATATACTGTTCAAAATTCAATTGGCCTAGATGATGGTTGTCTTGAGTGGGTGGAGCATAGTGTCCATGGTTTCAAGCTTGTGGGTCTGATCCCTGGGTGGGTGTTCACTTGGGAGTTGGACTAGATGATCCTGTGGGTCCCTTCCAACTCAAAATAACCTGTAAACCTGTGAATCTTTGAATTAATTTACTCATGTTTTCTGACTGAAACTGGTAAGCTATTGCAGTTTTTTCCCCAAATTATTTTAAATAATTGATGATTATTTACCAGCGTCAACTTATTCTTTGATGTTTGTCATATTTCAGTGACCTGAAATTCGAATATGTCACATTGTATAGAGATTTGGAAAATTCATAAAGAACAATAGAGGATATAAAATACAGTATATGTCTGGAAGAATTACAATACAAATTTATTCCCTCGAAGTGAGGAAAGGTAGTGTACATATATGTTTGTACAGCAGTGTTAGCCATAAGAAACCTAAAATTTGTGAATGGGAATAAGCTATGAGCAAGACCAACCGGCAAAAAACAACTGAACAAAACCAAACCCCAACAGCAAAGAATGCAAGCAAGAAAAACTTGATGCAGCTGCCCTACCTAAACTACAAACTAAATTGAAAACATGCAACAGCTATACCTGGTGTGTCAACACTAAATAGAATATGGAGCAAAATGCAGACATAATTAGAGGTTTTTAATGTTTGTTGCCTAAAGATGATTTTTAGTTGTCAATACCAAAAAGTCTGTGATATTAACAAATCAGGCCTATGTATATAGATCAGCATCTGGAATGCTAAGGATGGTGAAAAACTTGAGAGAAGATGACTAAGCTCAGATCTTACATAGCTGCTTTAAAAGCAAGATGCAAGAATGTCATGGACCTTGTTGCTCAAAATGCACCAAGAATCTTCAAACCAGTTCCTGCAAGGAGTCTCCAGTGTCGGAGGTAGAATGAGATGAAGAATCTAGCTCCAGACAGACAAAAGGAAAGAAGCCAAGAGCAATCCTTCTGGTTCCTACATCTTCTAAAAAATCTATCATTTAGTTTTATTTCCAGGTTCAAAGGCCAATGATGTAAATAAGAATGCATATGGAGATCCACATAAAGAGCGGATCCTAAATGTGGGTGTTGCTAAAGCAAGGACTGCCTACATGATATATTTAGCTTCTCTTGTTTTCCAGAAAAAAATTGTGCAACCTTATGCTGCTGTTAAATATCTTTTCTGCATAAATCACATTTTTAAAATGGTAAAATGGAAAGCCAGTAAGACTGAATATGCAATATTATTGAGTTGGAAGACAGATTTTTTTAAGGAAATAAAATGTCAGCATTTCTGACTATTTTTTCTTTTTTTTGTAATTGGCTGACAAATAACTTTGTATTGCTTTTAAGCAGAAAAATATATGTATGCTTTTGAGCTACCAAATATTCTCACTAAGTGTCCAGAAATAAGCCATTGGAATGGACTGCCCAGGGAGATGGTGGAGTCGCCGTCCCTGGAGGTGTTTAAGAGAAGACTCGATGAGGAGCTTAGTGACATGATCTAGCTAGGGGGGGTAGGACTGGATGATCCTGTGGGTCCCTTCTGGCTCGAAGTGGCCTGTTAGGCTGTGAGGGAACTAGGTTTGTGTTTACCGTGCTGGGATGTGCGTTCCGTCTCTGTACGGGTGTTAGATGGTGAGTTGGACTAGACGATCCTTGTGGGTCCCTTCCAACTCATAATATTCTGTGTGAATCTGTGAAACTCTACCAAAATCTTATGTGTCCAAATATAATGTATACTGTAAACAAATAAAAAAACTTCATCCAAATGTAAAGAAAAAACAAGATTTCATAAATGCAACAAAAAAAACTAAGTCTGGTTCACCAATCTAATGACAGATCCAATGACAGATTAACAGAAAAGAAATCATGACAGATTTTCCTACATTTGTACTATTTGTGGATCTCTTTACAAAGATTTGCACTGTTTTTATCTTTTCTACAAGAGACCCTGAAGCTATAAACACTGTACTAATAGAAGGTGCAACATTCTATTCACAATACTATGTGCTGTCAGACAACACTGCTGCTCCTGGATGACAGAGCTCATCTGAGCCTAAATTACTTAAATTATTTGCAAAAAAAAGGCTCAGTCTGTAGTAGGTCTTTGTCATTTGTCTGAAAGTGGTTAGAGTATACTCACATGAAGCACTATGACAAGAAATTTCAGGTAAAAGTCATGACTTCTAGGGAGCTAGTGAAGACAGTTAATAGTTTGAACCAATTCACCTGCAGAGATGCATTATGAAGAAGGTTTATTTCTACAAAAGGAAAATACTTGTCTTGAAAAGCTGACAACACAAGTGTATGACATAGAAAGAGCAGGATCCCAAGAGTTGTTATTTTTTCTTATTCCTTTAGATGAGAAGTGAAGTAGCAGGGGAATTATTTCCTGTGTTCCATGAAACATATGTCTTGCACTCACTGAGGCATAAATCTGTGCTCAAATCTTTTGCTGAAAAGTGACCTGAAAAATCTGGTTGACATTACTCCTGGCATCAGTAAGAGAAAATGCTGTGCCCTGAACCTCTGGCAACTGACTTACTAGAAACAGAGACTTCTTCTCATGAAAGAAGTAGCAGAGAATGATGTAAAATATCTGTCAACTTGCATTAATATCCATACTCAAGCTCCTGTTAGCAGGTCACTGCTGAACTTTATCTTCTTTAGAAATGTTGACACACTTTAGACATTCTTTAAACTAACCTGCACTTGCAAAAAACTAGAGACCTGCTTATTTTGGGGAAAACATTGCAGCACTTATTGCAGGACACCTTCCTCCCTCCCTCGCCTCCCCAGCACTAATTTCTGGAATGGCAAGTTTATTTACCTTTATTCTGGAATCACAGAATCAATAAGGTTGGAAAAGACCATAAAGGTCATCAAGTCCAACCTATCACGTATTACCTAACCTAGCCAAACCTGTTACCTAACCTGTTGTCATCCTGCTACCAACACACCATCCTACCCATAACACACTACCCTAATATCTAGGTCATGCCACCAAGTACATCATCCAACCTTTTCTTAAAGACCTCGAGGGACGGTGACTCCACCATGTCCTTGGACAGCCCATTCCACTCCAAGATCACCCTCTCTGTGAAAAAGTTCCTTCTAATGTCCAGTCTAAATCTCCCCTGACGCAGTTTAACACTGTGTCCTCTTGTTCTATCACTTGTAGCCAGAGAGAAGAGACCAACACTGGCTACACCTCCCTTTCAGGTAGTTGTAGAGAGCAATAAGGTCTCCCCTCAGCCTCCTCTTCTCCAGACTGAACAACCCCAGCTCTCTCAGTCACTCCTCATAAGGCTTGTGTTCCAGCCCCTTCACCATCCTTGTCTCCCTGCTCTGGACACGCCCAAGGATCTCAACATCCCTCTTAAACTGAGGAGCCCAGAGCTGGACACAGTATTCAAGGTGTGGCCTAACCAGGGCCGAGTACAGGGGGAGAATAACTTCCCTAGTCCTACTGACGACACTATTCCTGATGCAGCCAGGATACCACTACAGTTTTCACAAAGAATGTATACAATGTTCACAGAGGGAGCTACAGTCAACCCTCTTCCACTGTGAGCCCCTCATGTTGCAGCTTCACATCTTAGCGGCATGATTTTTCAGTGATTAAGGAGACCCCTTTTCGCAACTACACATGCGCGACCTGGCACACATGAATGTACAATTAGGCAGTCATGAATATGCAAATCAACCTGCACAGTTGTGGCGGTGGCAGTGGCTCCAACGGTTCCCCCAGCCTCCGTGGCACAGAGGCGGCTCCACTGCTTCCCCCATCCCGGGCATGGCATTGGCGGAAGCTCCAGCAGTTCCCCACCTTTGACATGGTGGCAGAGGTGGAACTGCCACTTCCCCCCTCCTGGGCATGGCGGGGGTGGCAGCTCCACTGCTTCCCTCCCGTCCCGCCAGCAGCTCCTTCACTTTCCCACACCTTGTCACGGCCACTGCGGCAACAGATACACAGCAACACAGTGCTGAAACGGCACCAGGGGGCCATGTGAGGGTGTGGGGCGAATTTACATATTAGTGAGCTGCCATTCTATGTGGATGGTGGGCTTCTCAGGAGACAAACAAGACTGCGGTACCATGGCATAGGAGACCCAATTGTATTTTGCACAAGCTACTCCAATAGTATTTTGTGGGTATGTTAAGTAACAAAGAATATGTCTATCTGAATCTACACTAAAAATTACATAGTCCATTTATTAATCAAAATACAGTCAACCTTTGTAACCTGTGGAGGATCAGGTCTACACAGGTCCAGTGAGTCAAGAATCCATGAATATAGTGGATCCACGAATATTCAATTAGGCCATGCCTGTAGCCACACTCCCTCCACTAATAAGGTCTGGAGGGCAGTCCTGGGAGCATACCTCACTCTGTAGCACCTCATCAAAGTAGAAGAAATGCCTTTTGCCGTTTCATGTCTGTGGAATCCCAGCTCCTGTAAGGGACCAGCATTTCTGAGTCCAAAAACCCCACAGCAGCTAATGTGGTCAGAAACCTTGAAGCCAGGACCCACTTCCTCCATGGATCCAAGTGGGCATGGAGTCTCCTGCCACTGTCCTTTTCCTGCTGTGTCTGTCCTGAGTTTTCTCAGGGTTTCTGGTTGCTGGTGTATGTCTCTTGTGTTCTAACACAGTGGAGGCACCATGCCACCTCAGAGCAGGACCCTGGGGGAGGCCAAGAGCTGCGTGCATCCAGTCCAACACTGCGGGCTGAGGGAAGCTGATCATCTCCCCTTCTCTCCAGCTCACCATTGCCTGCCCCATCCCTGGCAGGAGGTGGCCAGGATCCACCTCCGTGCCTCCCACCGGGGCTGTCCACAGGAGTGCAGGTCAGCGGCGGCTGCGCAGGGCAAAAGAGCTGGTGGCTCCCTGTGATCTCCTCCTGCTGCTGCTCCTCAGAGGTGCACAGGGCAGGGGAAGATGCATGGGAGGAGCTGGAACAGCACCGGAGGACAGAGACACCCTGTCCTGGGAGCGCCTGCAACCTGTTCCTCCCCTGAGCCTGTTGCTTGCAGTTTCTCCCCTCTCCTACGGTCCCTCCACACCTCCTCTGCCCCACACATCTTAGAAGAGACACCCCCCTCCCCCAATGCCTGCCTGGTATCAACTGTTCCTGTGTTCGTGACACAGCAAAAAACATCTACAAAACCCCCACAATACATGTACATTCCCTCCTGCTGCCCAGAAGGAACTTTTTATTTTGGGCAGCAAGGGGGTGTTGCCAGCTCTAGGGGTCATACCTTGACATCAGGAGCCTGCAATGGTGACATCGGCACACACCAGGCTATGTCGCCTATGTCACAGCCATGTGGGCAGACCCGAGGTGCAGTGCAAAGTCAGTGGCTCTGCTCTCGCCTGCCTGGGAATTAAACCTCTCACCCACTGCCACCCCAGCGTCATCACTGATGGTGGCAACCGTCCCCTGCCATCCCTCAGTTTGCAGTGGCGCTGCACCGCCTTGCCCAGAAGTGCTGGCACAGTACCTGTGTCTTTGCACCAGCCGTGGGGCAGCGCTCCTGGCATCGTGTAGAGGGTAGTGGGTCCCCTTACCCCTAAATGGTGAAAATGAAGGATGTACGGCAAGTCTGGTGGGCGATGATAGCGGGCAGAACCAAATATATATTCATAAACTCATTATATATTCACAAGCTGATGGAGNTCTGTGCATGTGAGAGGTCACATAAGCCAAGGAAAAATCAACCACGACTAATCAGATCCCATAAAGATACAGATTGCGATTAATCAGAGTATCACTGTGTTTTAAAATAGTTTCTCAAGATCCAATCCACACCCTTTTCATTCAGAAATACTTCATTATCTGTGGGAACTAAATAGAGATATACAATCAATTCTCGGTCTGGCAGGGAAAACATGAAGCATCTGCTTCATACTCTTTTTATTTCCTTCCTTGTTTTAAAAGTTATGAACATTTCTGAAACTGGAAAAGAGCTGCAGTTCAGATAAGATTTACAATCTCTGAAAACTGCACTTAGAATTATTCAATAAATCAGAAGAAAATTTATTTTATTCACACTCTACACAAGTATTAAATGAAGTTTGCAGCATGTATTTTTTGTTCATACATCTACTTTCGAGCTTTGCAGTCCCAAGAACACCAGTGACAACAAGCATTCAGGACCACGATGTTTAATGACCTCAGACACCCATATCACATAAGTACGCAAAAAGCCTGTTGAAAACAAAGAAGTCTTCATAGTAAGAAAGTCAGCATAGTCAGAAAGTCAGCAGCAGTAAGTTGATGGTATCTTGAGAGTGGAAAACTTTTTGGAAATTAATCACATCCTGAATATATCTTCTCTTGATATTCACACTGTGAAATACGTATCATAAATTAATTTATTTCCAAATGCAAAGGAGCAAAATAAAATCTCTTTTTTCAGTTTCAGATTTTTTATATCTTATGTTCTCCCACTCTGAGAAAGAAATTACATAAATATTTACATGGGGTATGCAAGTATTAAAATATACTAACAAGGAACAAATATAATTGTGAGGTAAATGGAGCATTAGATAAAATGATGAGTTCTATAGAGCATGTAAAATCATCCTTCACATGTAAGTACAGATTCTCTCTGGACAGAAAAAGATCAAACTACGTGATTGTGTGATTTCCTGAAGTTGAGCCTCTGATGACTTTTGTTAAAATAATAATAAAAACCAAACAACCCATAAATAAAAAAGAAACCTCCTTCTATTAAAACAGATGAAACACTAAAAGTATTATTTTTTCCCCCCAGAAATGCTTCAGTTTTGTTTCATTTTGTAACAAAGGGTGCAGAACAGGTGAGCCAGAGAACAAGGAAAAAGTCCTAGAAAATCTAAAAATGTTCAAATATTTGCACAATTCAAATGCACAAATTGACATGCATGCATACGTGCGCGCGCACACACACACACACACAGATACACAGATACACACACACACACACACACATACTACAAAAAAAAAATACTGTAATACATGGTCTCATACACTTCAGGGATGGAGCATCCACAACTTCTCCAGCAACTTGTTCCAGTGGCTCATTACCCTCATAGTGAAGACTTCTTCATAATATCTAATCTAAACCTACTCTCTTTCACTTTGAAGCCATTCCTCCTCGTCCTTTGACTACATGCTCTTGTAAAAAGTCTCTCCCTATCTTTCTTGTAGGTTTCTTTCAGGTATTGGAAGGCTGCAGGGAGGTCACCCTGAAGCCTTCTCTCTCCAAGCTGAACAAACTCAATTCTCTCAGCCTTTCCTCATAGCAGAGGTGCTCCATCCCTCTGATTATTCTTGTGACCCTCCTCTGGAATCAGTACAATGGGTCAGTGTCATTCTTGTGATGGAGACCCCAGAGATGGATACAGCGCTCCACATTGGGTCTCACAAGAGCACAGGAGAGGGGCAGAATCACCTCCCTTGTCCTTCTGGCCATGCCTCTTTTGATCCAGGCCAGGATATGACTGGCTTTTGCAGCTGGAAGTGCGCATTACCAGATCATTTCCAGCCTCTCATTCACCAGCATTCCGAGCGTCTCTGTTATCCGTCATTCTGTATTGATATTGAGGTGTTTTCCTGACCCAGGTGTACATGGCCTTGTTGAATCTTATAAGATTTACAGGGGCTAACTTCTTGAGTTTATCCAAGTGCATCTGGATTGGATCCCATCTTTCAGATGTGTCAATCATAAAACTTTGCTTGGTGTCACCTGCAGACTTACTGCAGATGTACCCAATTCCTGCATCTATCACAGAATCACAGAATCACAGAATATTATGAGTTGGAAGGGACCCACAAGGATCATCTAGTCCAACTCACCTATGTCATAGTATCATAGTATCATAGGATTGATAAGGTTAGAAAAGACCTTGAAGATCACCTAGTCCAACCAATAATCCAACTAAATCCTAACATCTATAACATATCATGACCCTCAGCACCTCATCCAGTCTATCCTTAAACACCTCCAGGGAGGGTGACTCAAACACCTCCATGGGCAACCCATTCCAGTGATGGATCACTCTTTTTGGTGCAAAACTTTTTCCTAATGTCAATTCTAAATGTTATTAATGAAGATCTTAAATAATGCTACTCCTAATACAGACCTCTGTCCATCAGGACCCTGAGCCATTGACCACTACCTCTGGATGAAACTATCCAACCAATTTCTTATTCATCTGTCAGTCCACCCATTGAATCCATCCCTTTCCAATTTAGAGAGAGTGAAGTGGTGGGGGACATGTCAAAGGCTTCACAAAGGTCCAGATAAATGACACCTGTAGCCCTTCCCTTGTCCACTTATATAGTCACTCCATTCTAGGAGACCACTAGGCAGCTCAGGCAGGACTTTCCATTACTGAAGCTGTGCTGACTGTCCTGAGTCACCTCCCTGTCCTCTATGTGCCCTAGCACAGTTTCTAGGAGGATCTGTTCCATGGTCTTCTGAGGCACAGAAGGAAAGCTGGTAGGTTAGTAGTTCCCAGGGTCCACCTTTCTACCCTTTTCAAAGACGGGTACAATGTGTCCTGTCCTTTCAGGCTGCCATGACTTTTCAAATATCATGAAGTGTGACTTAACTACTTCAGCCAACTCAGTCAGGATTCTGGGATTCATCTTTTCAGGTTTCATTGTTTGTGCATGTTCAGGTTCTTCACGTGGTCAGGAACCAGATCTTTACTTATAGTGGAAGGGACTTTGCTCCCCCATGCCTATCCTGCAGTCCATCCACTCAAGAGGTGTGGAATGAGACATTGTCATTGAAGACTGAGGCAAAAATATTACTGAGCACCTCAGCCTTCTCCTCATCCACGCTTACTGTTTTTCCTGCACTGTTTATCAAGATGGTACATCTTGGACCTTCTCTTTCTGGTTAACCCACTTTTAGGGCAGTCTCCCATGGGAACTCATTATTTCCCTGAAGAGTTGGAATTTTGCTTTCCTAAAATTCTGTGTCCTAACCTCACTCCTTACCTGATCCACATCCTTCAGGACTGCAAACTTCACCAATGCATGGTCACTGCAGCCCAGGTTTTCTCCAATCTCAATGTCCCCAGTTAGCTCACTTGCATTTATGACTAGTAAATCCAGTGACACAACCCCTCTGGTAGAGATATTACCTAGCTCATGTACCGTAGAATCATACAATTGCCAAGGATGGAAGAAAGGTTAAGATCATCAAGTCCAACTGTTCACCCAGAACTACCACTCTAATCCCTAAACCACTAAACCATATCACCCAGCACTACATTCAGATGCCTCGGGAATTCTTCCAGGGATGGTAACTCCACCACTTCCCTGGAGAAACCTATTCCAGTGCCTGATGACCCCAACAGTAAAGAAATTTATTCTAATATCTAATCTGAACCTCTCCTGTCTTAGACTACAACCATTTCCTCTTGTCCTCTCACTGCTGACACAGTAGAAGAGACCAACAACCACCTCATTACAACAGCTTTCCAGATAGTTGCAGACAATGATAAGGTTCTCCCTGAGCCTCCTCTTCTCCAGACTAAACAAACCCAGCTTCCTCAGCTATTCTCCATAAGACACGTTCTCTCATTTTTCACAAGCCTTGTTGCCCTTCACTGGACGTCCTCCAGCACCTCAATGTCCTTCATGAAGTGAGAGGCCCAGAACTGAACACAGCATTGAGGTGCAGTCTCGCCATTGCTGAGTAGAGGGGAATAACCACTTCCTTATTCCTGATGGGTAAACTGTTCTTGATAAAGGCTAAGATACCATTGGCCTTCTTGACTACCTGGGCACACTGTTGGCTCATATAGAGGCAGCTGTCAACCAGCATCCTCAAGTCCCTTACTGCTGAATCTCTCTCAAGCCACTTCTCCCTAAGCCTGCAGCACTGCATGGGGTTGCTCAGTCCTGGCTTACTGGTGTTGTGCCACAAGACTGGAAATTGGCCAATGTGACACCCATCCACAAGAAGGGTAGGAAAGATGATCCTAACAACTACAGACCAGTCAGCCTGACCTCAGTCCCATGCAAAGTCATGGAACAGATGGTCTTGTGTGCCATTACACAGCAACTGCAGAACAACCATGATATTGGATCTAGTTAGCATGGATTTCGGAAAGGCAGGTCCTGCCTGACTCACTTGATCTCCTTTTATGATCCAGTGACTCGACTGGTTGATGGCAAAAAGGCTGTGGATGTTGTGTACTTGGACCTTAGCAAAGCCTTTGACACGGTTTCCCACAATAAGCTTCAGGAGAAACTTGTGAAACTTGGGCTGGAAAGGAGCATCTTATGCTGGGTTACAAACTGGTTAGAAGGGCGAGCTCAGAGGGTGGTGGTGAATGGTGCAACAT
>WEKX01028179.1:6994-22164 GCA_013390025.1 Pitta sordida
AGAAGGACTGAGCATGTGACTAATTAGCATTAATAGCAAGGGAATCATTTAACCAAGAGAATAATAGGATAAGAGAACTGTGTAGCCTATGAGCTTTAGTTCCTTTGTTTGCAAAACTATATAAATTGTGAAAAGTTTAGAATGACCTCAGATCTGACACCACCAAGAAGTGCAGGGTGAAGAAGGGCCAATAGCAGGCCACTGGTTCCATGGGTGGTGACTATCTTCTGATTTGTCTCTCTCTCATGCTTTCCCTCTGTCTGTCTCTCTCTCTCTCACTCCCCTTCCCAACCTCTTTTTTATTTCTATCTCTTGATATCACATTCTATTAAATGAAATCTCTGCTATTGACATCAACATATGGTCTTATTCGCACCTTAATTCAGGCAGAAGCAGCTCTCAATAATCGTATCGTAACAGGGTCTCAGATGCACTGCTTTTCAATAAAGGCTGTGAATTTCTCTCACAACACATCCGTCACTCCATCCATTCTCAACCAACTCTATAAAGCTTGCTTTGATCTCATCTTACTCAAGGACTTTGAAGCTGTGTTCATTCTTCTGATCTAGCTATCTAATTTTTTGTTTTTTCCCCAGAGTATAGGCAATTCAATGAGAGTGATACATTTAGCCACAGGGAATGAGTTATGAAGATAGTACATTTTTTGCAGTAGTCACTGACACCTGTCACTTTTCTTCTCCACCTCCCTGCCCCGCACACGGTGTTTATTTCTGTATGTCTTTTCTACAGGATTTTTTTAGCTTGCAGAGCTGTTTTTATGGTGCTATGCTTCGTAGTGCTATGTATCACTTCTAACCTAGGACTGCAGTGAAAGTGAGCCTTCCATAAATACCTCAGGGTGCAGTAAAACACTTAAATGTATCAAAGAGAACGTCTGCTAAAGTTGAATATTTATGTCATATACTCTACTGCTGTGTATTGTTTCTTAATGCATTGCGTTAAATAGCAGAACTCCCCATCAGATCAGCTATGATGTAGTATACCTAGGTTAGGTGGGTTTATACCCTTTAATATTTAAGGATTTGTTTACCATTTTGAATTTTTGCATTTCTGAACAGAAATCAGGCAGCAGTTAACTTGCATTTTGACTTCAGAAGGGTGAAAAATCACAGTAAATAAACCTTTCATTGCATGTTTTGCAAAATGTAAGCAAGGAAAGGGAAAGTACACAGTCACCATTTTACACATGCCTTAGTTTTGCAGAAATTATTTACAAGGGAGATTTCACTTACCTAAAACTTGCCACCCTTCATAAAAGGTGAAAGAAATAAACTGTTTACAGGCCCAGAGATACTATCACAGCATGACATTTCAGCCCTTTCTGTTACCCAACTGGCACCCTAGAATATGAAGAATCCCTGTTGCAGAGATTTACGGGTTGCAAGGAAATGTATCTCTTTTTATGTTCTACTAATGCATATAAATTAAGTTAAAAATCCACTTCTAATTTTCATCTGTTGTTACATGGTGGGTGGAATTCCGTTTGTTTGACCCATCTTCTCTCTGTTCCGCCCAGCTTTTCCTTAAGTTCATGCTTACTGCTAGTTTCCAGGCAAGTATACTTCAAATATTTTTTAGGATTCTTTTCCTAATATGAATTTGGAAAAACCAAAACAGTGATGGTTTTGATGTGATAGATTAGAAATCTCTTGAGTTATGACCAAATGTGAAAAATTCTGTCAAGAAAAGCTTAATTTAGTTCAGCGGCTTTGATGTAGATGTGAGTGAGGAATTATCCACAGAGCTGGATACAGACTGCCAAAAATCATTAGAAAAGGAAAATTGAGACTTTGCCATGTGAAATATGAGATTTTTTTCCCCTTTCACTTGCTTTAGTTTTCTCAACTTCTTAATTTTTTCAGCGTTAGAATTAATCCTGATCCAATACTTGACCTTAGTAAGAATTTTGTTTGAATTGTTAGAAGTCTTAAATACAGTTCTAGATGTTCAAAACTATGAAATATGGAAAATTTCTAAATAGGTAGTTGATGAAAACAGTAATTTTCCTTTAGGCTTAAAAGTATATATGTGTGTATATATATATATATATATATATATGTAAAGGATTGAAATGGGATGAAAAAATTTATTATGTACTTGAAAAAGAGTGTCTTATGTAAAGAAATTTTGAGGGTACAGATATCAAGGAAAAGAACAAAATGTCCAACACTGAACTTTGACATTGATTTAGTCTGAGTCTGGAACTCCTTAAGTTAATAGAGATGTATTTTTCAATGGGCTTACAGCAGTGTGAGACAGAAATATCTTTTTCTGTCCCAGATTCCACACCTGTAAAATGCAAATTATACATTCACACCTACCTCACAGGAGTCTTGTCAGAAGTAATTAGTTAATGCGTGTGAAATTCTTAAAGGCTGTGGAATAAAATTGCAGTGCATTACATACTATTACATATAAAATGCAAAACCTAAGTGTAGAATATGTGTTGTTAGTGCAAGCCTCTGCATGTTATCTCAGAAGATTAAGATGGTTTCATGTTGGCATTTTTTGAAAAACAGTCACATTATTTGTTTTCTTGGTTTGTGGGGTCTTTTTCAGTAATTTGGACCGTAGTGATTCTTTTCTGTAGATGACTGATGTTCACCTCTTTTGAAATGTGTATCAGGGGTTTCAGCACAGTTTAAGACCCTAGCGGTCTCTGGGATTACTTTTGTTGCTTAAACCTAGGCATTGACTTCCCCTCAGATGGCAGACAGACTCTTACAGACAGGCTACTGTATTGAGACCTGCTTGTAAGTAACCCTTCCCTGTCACTTTTCAGGATGATTTAAGCAAATGCATATGTTGTCAGTTGAAAGAAAATGAGATGGGTAGAAATTTCAGAGTAAACCAATGCATCTTCCAGTAAACCTGTACCAAAGTTTTGGTCTTGTTTTGGTCATAAGATCATGGAGTAATTAAAGTTGGAGATCAGTGGACTTTGTAGTGTTTTGGTACTGGATAAAGCACAAGAGAGCAGGGATTTTGGCAGTGCACACAGTTTTGGTGCAATAGCTTGCAATCAGAACTCTCAGGTCAGTAGCACAGATGATTTGAGATAAAAGGGAAACCTGTGACATGAAGTCATCCTCTGGCACAAGAAAGGGATGAAGAATGTACTTCTGCTTCTTTCCACAGAGAGAATGATTCCTCAGTGGAACGGTCTGCCCAGGGAGGTGGTCGAGTCACCATCCCTGGAGGTGTTTACGAAAAGACTGGATGAGGAACTCAGTGACATGGTCTAGGTAACAGGATGATGGGATAGGGAGTAAGGTCATTATATTAAACAAAACAAAACAAAAAGATATGACGAAATAGCCCTGAGATTTGCGCTAGGGTTGTGGGCTAAATCCCTGTATGAGCATTCACTTAGGAGCTGAACTCTATGATGATATGGACAAGGAAATTGAATCCATCATCAGCAAGTTAGGGGATGATACCAAGCTGGGGACAAATATCGATCTGCCGGAGGGTAGGAGTGCCCTTCAGAGGGACCTTGACAAACTAGAGGAATGGGCAGACTCCAACATTATGAGATTTAACAAGACTAAGTGCCAGGTTCTTCACTTTGGACATAGCAACCCCATGCATCGCTATCGGCTGGGGGATGAGTGATTGGAGAGTAGTGAAATGGAGAGGGATTTAGGAGTAATGATTGACAGGAAACTCAATATGAGCCAGCAGTGTGCCCAGGTGGCTAAGAAGGCCAATGGCATCATGGCCTGTATTAGGAACAGTGTGGTGAGTTGGACAAGGGAAGTTATCCTTCCCCTGTACACGGAGCTGGTCAGACCACATCTTGAGTACTGTGTCCAGTTCTGGGCTCCAGAGGGATGTTGAGCTACTTGAGAGGGTCCAGAGAAGGGCAACAAGGATGGTGAAAGGACTGGAGGACAAGCCCTATGGGGAGCGACTACGGGAAATGGGGTTGTTCAGCCTGGAGAAGAGGAGGCTCAGAGGTGA
The DNA here is from genome assembly GCA_013390025.1 of Pitta sordida. Taxonomy (NCBI): domain Eukaryota; kingdom Metazoa; phylum Chordata; class Aves; order Passeriformes; family Pittidae; genus Pitta; species Pitta sordida. Next base: position 10,979 of record WEKX01028179.1, read on the forward strand.
CCTCATTACTGTTTACCGCCAGCTAGGTGTGGATCTCTTCTCTCAGGCTAACGACACCAGAACGAGAGGACATGGTCTTAAGCTACGCCAGGGGAGGTTTAGACTGAATGTTAGGAAGAGTTTTTTTCACAGAGAGAGTGATCGCTCATTGAAATGGTCTGCCCAGGGAGGTGGTGGAGTCGCCATCCCTGGAGGTGTTCAAGAGAAGACTTGATGAGGAGCTCAGTGACATGCTCTAGCTGATGGGGAGTTGGACTAGATGATCCTGCGGGTCTCTTACAACTCGGAATAGCCTATGAGCCTATGCCTGTGGGTCCCTTCCAACTCAGAATGATTCTGTAGATTACCAAGCTGTTGCCTGCATTTCAGTTCCTGCTTCTGGCTGAGTTTTCCCTTCCAATTGCCCCCTTCTGCTCTGCTTGTTAGCAACTTCCACCAGTGTTTGTTTGGTATTCTCCCTTTGCGTCTTTCTATATTCATCCTTCTTCTGTACCTTCTCCCTTGAACATGATAAACATTTCACTCATCTTCTATACTATCTGAGAAACCAGTAATAGGAATAATTTTGCTTCCAGTGCTCATAAGGGTAATTTTGAATTAGAAACAAGTAAAGAAACCCTACTTCTCACAGGTTCGCAGGTTATTCAGAGTTAGAAGGGACCCTCAGGATCATCTAGTCCAACTCACAAGTGAGCACCCACCCAGGGATCAAACTCATAACCCTGGAGCCATGGGCGCCACGCTCCACCCATCCAAGCCTCCCATCATCTAGACCTTACTCGGGGAATAGTCTCTGTCAATTAATTGCCTCAATAGGGCTTTACCTGCCAGAGAAAAATAGTCTTGCCAAACAGCTTGGACAAAGGTTGTTATCAAAAACATAAATTGACTGCTTTCTTAAGCAGTTTGATGTTTTATCAACAACAGAGAAATGTGTTGTGAAACATGCTTTATAGCAAATACCAGTATCTCTAACTGTATTCTTGTAGGACAGAATTAGATGGAAGCCTCCTATGTACGTTCTCTTTGATTATATTGATCTAGAAAGTTCCTCAGTAAGCCTACCTGAATGAAACTTGGACTCTGCCAAGACTTCTGGATGAACAGTTTTAAGTTGTCTGCTCCCTGGAAGCAGTGCTGGAAACAGAAGTCCTGCTGTGATGGTTGCAGACTACCAGGTCATTTTTCTCAGTTGTGTGTTAATCAACTCAACCTGAAGTGCTGATGGCATAAGTATAAACTGTATCACTCACGAGGCTGTATGAAATGCAAACACCTAATTACAAAAGCCATTCACCGCCCAGGAAAAATAAGAGTCAAAAGTAAGATTGAAATATCAGTCTATCACTTTTATCTCAAATCACGGGCACATCAGGCTCTTATAGTGGAAAGTAATTAATTCAGCTTTTGCCTTATTTTGTCATGCTTCCTGTGTCCTCTTGCCGATTTTCAAATTTTCTTTCTCTAGCAACTCTCATGCTACCTACATATAAAAATATTTTATGCTTTACGTGTAGTCAATAATGAGAATTAAGTTTTAGGTTTTGTTTACTTTTCTTTTTCTTGCAATTTAAAAATAATAGAAGTGTTTTAAACTTTTTAATCAAATACTTGAAAGTATGGAGCTGACATGCAGTTGCATTTTATCTTGGAATGAATTTTTGAGACAGGGTTTATACTGAAACCTTGATGTGACATGAGCCACCTCAATGTGAACAATGTGACTATAATCTCTGCCTGCACTAACAATGAGATTGAACATGTGGTCATATGAGGTTATTTTAGCTGACATTAACTAGATAAGATTTAGTCTGCAAACATGAGGGAAAAACATTGAGTAGAGCCAGGCAAGGCTACAGTTCTGGGAAAAATAAACGTCAATATCCACTGTGTATATGGGTATGAGCTCATGACAAAATAAATTTCCCCATAATCCAGAGGAGAAGATTAGATTTATGCATAGGATGATGTGTTTTGAACATTCTTTGTCATCTTATTGGCAAACCATAGAAGTAATGAAAGCAATTTCATTATCATGTTGTAAAGCAAGTGGAAGCAAGACAGGAATCAAATCCTGGAATTTTCATCTGATGTTCATACAAAATGGGCAAATAACCAAGGTCAGCCTTCTATGGTGATCGAGTGAGAAGTAGGCAAGCGTCCCTTCCAGTGAAGCAAAACCAAGGTGATTAGAAGCATGAAAAATAAGGAGAGAAGATTTAGAGGATGGTGAAAAAGTCAAAAGCACTTTCTAATGACATAATGCACAAAATTCATTTTACAGTCTTATCCTGACAGATTGTCAGAAGGTTTGAGTGTGGTAGGAGAATAGATATGACAAGGAGTGATTGAGTTATTTGTCATAGTGGTTTGGACAAATTCTGTTATTTCAGCAAGGAGAAAAGGACTAGGATAACTTTGAGGAATGGTGTAGCTTCCATGGCTCAGCAGGGGCGCAGCTTTAGGAGAGTTGATGATTCTTTTTTTTGCAGTTGTTTGAGCTGACTGACTCATCTTGAGCATAAATACCATCCCAAATGGAGTTGTAAATGTGTAGAGACTTGTGGACTGGCTGTTTATCAACTCTACCAGCTTCAATCTAACATATCATCCATGAAAAAGATTATTTGATAGTGATATACTCCATCCATTCATTGTCTCTCTAAGATGCTAAGTTTACGGAAAGAGCTCCTTTGAATATTTTGTTTCCCTGAAAGTTGCCCTTTTCAAAGACACAAACAACAGCTGAGTTTTCATTTTTCAAGTGAAAATCCACTTTAGTATAGTGGTGAGTGTCCCCACCTCTCACGTAGGAGACAGGGGGTTCTATTCCTGCCACGGAGGCAGTGGTGCTGGTTAAGAGTTGGACTCGATGATCCTTGTGGGTCCCTTTCAAATCAGAGTATTCTGTGAAAATTTTGTGAAATTCTGTGAATTCTGTATCTCCATATTTCTTCTTAATCTGGAATAGAGAGAGTATCCAGTATTAGGAAATGTGTAATCCTAAATTGATTAAGTCTCATGGCTAATCCACATTCTTCATGCCAAGTGAAAGGGTAGAGTAGGACCTGCTCTCCTTTTACAAGCTTCAAGCCAATGAAAATTCTATAGGAGTCACATATTATTTATGCAAAAAGTGTTTTAAAGTTATTTTCAGAAACGACAAAAAATTAGGAAATTGCCTTCTTTGGTTGCTGTAATTTTTTAACTGCTGGAAGCACATGAATATTAGTTTCAATAAAGGCTTTCATAAAATTATTTTTGTAATACAGTAATACCTCACCCTTCGTGAGGAATGGGTCTCCCCAAGGTCTTGCAAACTGTCAAATTTGTAAACAAATATGCATACAGCCCATGCCCATTGCTCCACTACCAGCCAATTAGGAGCACTGGGGAGCATTTTCCACTCCTCCCAACAGGTTCTCACAGCACAAGGAAGCAAAGGGAAGCGTTTCTGAGTCCTCTCTGCCTGGGGAGACACCCCGGAGGATCCCTCAGCTTCCCTTCAGCTTCCACAGCTGCTGCCGGGCTGCTGCCACCACTTATGCTTGCACTGCCTCTGCTGGGGAGAAGCTCCCAGCCACACAGGGAAGGGATGTCCCCAGACTTTGATTGGCGCTCGTGGAGCCTGGGAAACCTTAACTTTGCAACACTGTGACACCCGGGGACCCTTATAGTAGGGAGTGGCGTTGGTGTTGGAGTTTCTTTCCCTTTAACATCCACCTGCCCTGGAAGCAGGACTGCTAGTTGTATGGACCCAGCCAAAGAGCGCTTCTCCCTGTTGCAGCAGAGTGAGGGCATGGGGGAACAGAAGCCTCCTCCTGGTGCAGCAGGAGGTCCTGGGAGCAGGACTGCTGGCTGTATGGACCCAGCCAAACAGCACTTCTCCCTGTTGCAGCAGGGTGAGGGCATGGGGCAACAGAAGCCCCCTCCTGGTGTAGCAGCTGCAGCAGTGGCATGGGCACATCCTGGCGCTGCCCCATCCCAGCACACAGCACTTGCCCCACTGCCACTGCAGCCAGTCTACCCCCACTTTCATGGACTACGTCATCACCACGTGCGCTGGGTGCACAGTCCCCCAGCACAGACTGCATCGCCTTCCCTGCCTGTAGCCATGGAAACAGGAACACGCTCGGCGGGGGTCAGTCCCACAACTAGGCTTAGAGCAACAGGGAACGGAGTGACTTGTGGTGGTGCTGCTCTGCGTCTCAGCGGCTGCGTGGGGCATACTGCAGCGTGAGCCTTCCACTGTAGAGACCACGCATGGAGACACACAGGAGTGGGGCAGGGACTGGGGCACAGCACCGCAGGACCAGAAACCCCACAGGAGCAAGAGGTACCACATGCCCTCCCTGCAGGTCTAGGCCAGTCCCACCCCACAAGGAGTGCCGGAATCACCCCTTGACAAAGCAGAGGCACTGTGCATGCATCGGCCAGGAAGCTCCATGAATCTCTGAGACGGGTCTGTGAGAAAAATTTCTTGCAACCCAGTGAGGTTGCAATGGAGAACTCGCAGTGTAGCGAGGTTACTGTAGTTTCGAAGCAGGTAGTGTCACAGAGTGAATCCAAATGTGCCAAATCTAGATAGTGTTCCTTTTTAACAGCTGTTGATTCTTTGAATCCTCTTTGGCAGCTCACTCTCATTTCCTTTTCTCTTCTTTGAAGTACCATGATGCTGCAGTAGTCTGATACTCGTTTGTGGAATGGAAGCTGGAGTGTGGGGAAGGAAATACACATCATTCTGTGGTGGAATGCCTGGGAATTTAATGTGGTATGGAGATCTTAATCATAGGTATTTCTTTTATTATAGGCCTACCTACAGTTTTATTGTTGACATCCTGCTGTAATATAAATATATAATAGTTTTTCCTCAAACACCCAATATTGGCTCATCAAAAAAGAGTCCTCACAGGACACAAAATTAGTTTATTAGCTCTTGTTTTAGAATGACCAGATTTCCCGTGGATCTGCAAAGAGATTTGTGGATTCAGTTACATTTAGAAAACCCTCTCCCATTGATTAAAGGCAGTTTTGGAGAAGTCCTTCTTTTGTTTGTCTTTATGTTTTGTTGAGAATTTCCCTTTTAGGGTTTTGTTCATTTGTTTGTTTGTTTTTAAGTATAAAATGTTAATAAATTAATGATTCTTTCTTCCTGAACTCTTAAGGTGATGATAGGAGGAAAAAAAAGGCCAGATGTGCTAAGGTGTGGAATTAAACTACTACTACTTCTACTTCTACTACTACTACTACTACTACTACTGCTCCTATTAAAAGATAGAGAGCTAATATTATCTTCCTGAAGGGTTTATTAAGACGCTGTTAAACTGTCATGGGGAGAGGCTTTTTGTTCTATTGTAAAACTTCTCTCCTTTTTACTGGAACAGACAATAGGTATCCCTTCTTATCTCCCTTTCCATCCCCTGAAAGGAATGTGGCATGGAGGACCTGCGTCTTATCTTCCCTCCCCTGAAAGGAATGTGAGGAATGTGGCCATGGGAGGGGCTTTCTCCTTTTCACTTGACAAACAATGGAGGATCCTGTATCTTACCTCCACTTCCTGACAAGGCATATGGCAGGGGAGGGGCTTTCTCTCCTTTCTACTGGACAAACAATGGAGGATTCCTTTCTTATCTTCCCTTCCTGGCAAGGCATGTGACTAGGGGAAGGGCCTCAGGGCCAGGGCAGGCTGAGTGACAGCCAATGGCATGTGAAGAGATGCCCACAAAGCATGTGACGTGGGAGGGGCCCGAGGCCCTATAACTACAACTTCTGGGCTCACAGAGGGAGGTTCATTTGGACTTTCAGAACTGAGGACGCCTTGGTTTTTTTCCACCTCCGCCATTTCACTCAGGACCACGTGGACCTTTGGCTTCTCATCTCAGCGCAGTTTCTCCCCTGCTGGTCTTGGATTTCCCTGCAGTCTCTCGGACATTTTGGGAAAGGACCACTGGCTGTTACCCCACTGGTTTGCCTACCCTGAATCCTATTCCCCTGCTCCGGGAGTCCTGGAGGTGCCTTGGTTTTCCCTTGAACTAGGCACTCCGTTGTGCTTGTTTATTTTGCCACTTGTTTACAGTTGTCATTGTTCAAGTGTGGGTTTGGTTTTTCTTTCAATATACTGTTATTATTCAAACATATGTATATATATTTGTTATATTAATTTGTTTTCCTTTCTCCCAGTGAAATTCTTATTTCTCTCTCTATATATATAATTCAAGTATTTCTAAATTTAATTCATGCTTCATCTTAATTGACCCAGGACATAAACATACTTTGCAGAGGAGGTAAGCTAAAAGCCAGGTTTCTGGCGCATCTTAGCAAATAGCCATACCTCCATTTTTTGTGGGTTTCAGGTCTCCCTGGGATCCCGCAAAATGTCTAATCTTCAAACATGCACAGGTCATTAATATGCATAGAGGCCATGCCCATAGCTCCGCCCCTCACCACTCTGGAGCTCTGGGAAGCAATTTCGGCACCTTCCCACAGGCTCTCACAGCTCAGGGGAGCAAAGGGAACCATTTCAGAGCCCTCTCTGACTGGGGAGACCCCTAGGGAATCCTGGGTTTCTCTTCAGCCCCGCTGCCGCCGGGCCGCTGCCACTACAAATACTTGCACTGCCGCTGTGGTTGGGAAGAATTCTCCAGGGCTGCAGGGGTCAGCGAGTGTCCTCTGGCTTGGGTCAGCACGGGTCCATGCTGCCAGTGCTCTTGGAGCTTGGGAAGCCTTAACTATGCACCACTGCAACACCCTGGGGCCTCTTGTGGCTGTGGGGAGGTTTTTTCCCTTTAACTGCAGTGGCTACCATGCATCCACCAGTCCTAAGTGCAGCAGCGGTGGCCTTATGGACCCAGTAGAACACCACCTCCACATGCTGGAGTGGGAGAGGGCATGGGGGAATAGAAGTCTCCTATGCACCACTGCAACACCCTGGGGCCTCTTGTGGCTGTGGGGAGGTTTTTTCCCTTTAACTGCAGTGGCTACCATGCATCCACCAGTCCTAAGTGCGGCAGCGGGGGCCTTATGGCCCCAGTAGAACGCCACCTCCACATGCTGGAGTGGGAGAGGGCATGGGGGAATAGAAGTCTCCTCCTGCCATGGCAGCCTTGTCCCAGCACACAGTGCTTGCCCCACTGCTGCTGCAGCCAGCCCAGCCCCACTTTCGTGAGGCACTTTCCCTGGGGCTACATCTATTACCAAGTGTGCCGGGCACTGGGCACGCAGTCATTGAGCACACACCACCCTTGGCTCTTGGTTTCCGGTGCTGTCGATATCGCCTCCCCTGCCTGTAGCTTTGGTAACAGTAACACACAGACACACAGATGCATGTGTACACAGACAGTCCCCTTTCACAGTTTGCAGGCACTCCTCAGAAAGGTGCTCATGAGGACAAAGGGACAAACACTTGAGAGCGCTCAGGGGTGGGTAGGGCAGAGTGGGCAGCCAGAACTTATGTGTCCCTGTGCAGGACCCCATGTGCCCTGAGGCATGCCACAGAGTTAAAAAAAAAAAAAAAAGACTATGTAAAATGCTTCCCCAATAGGGACCAGCCACAGAGACACACAGGAGCGGGGAAGGGACCCCAGTACGGGACCACGACATGTCATGCCACTGCAGGACTTATAAATGCCATATAACCTCCGCAGCACTCATAAGGGAGTAATCTGTGGCTGTCCCCAGCATGTGAGAGGTACCGGCCACCTGCCCCATGGGGCATGCCAGTCCCACCCCATGGGGAATGCCAGCACCATCCCTCGGCAAAGCAGAGGCACTATGCATACGTCGACTGGGAAGTGCCGCAAGTCACTGAGGCAGACTCACAGGAAAAAAATCCACGAGTTGATGAGGTCGTGAATATGAAAGCACAAATTATCAAGGTATGACTGTATCTGTATTAACAAAAGTATGCCTAGATACCTCAGACCTGTTCATCTTAAAGGAGTGGTAAACTAGGGGATCAATTCCAATCACTAATAAAATCTATTTAAGACTAATCCCACCCTTAAGATGAGTACCATTTAAATCTATCATTTTTTTTTTTCAGAATATAGAGGAGAGTTAAATACTGTCTAAAGATCATAAGCAACATTTCAAGAAATTATTTCTGTAAAATTGGGAAGTACATTTTTGCCTCTTAAGCATCTGTTGACTGTTTTATTCCAAGTACTTTAATAGTTTTAAAATGTGAGGAAGTTCTACCCTTTAACAGTAAATCTTTAAAAGGGGTTTAAAAAGTAATACTTTCAGGGTTGTATACTGTGAATCTACTTCATATTAATTAAAAAGTTTGTTACCACAGTTTTACGATTCAACATTTTTATTTATAAGTAATTCAGGACAGTAAAAATTTGATCAAAGCAGCTTTGTACGAATAAGAATAAAAAAACAGTAAATGACAAGGGCTAGTTGATAGATTTTCCTTTATCTGAGTCTAATAATAGATCCTTAATTTTTTTTAACTTAGGCTGAGGATACGAGACACACATTAACTTCCCTATTCTTGTGAAACTGAGATGCAGATAAAATTTTTTAGAAGGTGTTTAAGAAAAAAATCTCTGTTCTCCTGTACCCTCCAATTCAATAACAATACAAATTATATCTGAACACCTCTGTTCAGCATCTATGTCAGTGGCCGATAGATTAATTTTTCTAGTTACAAGCTTCAAGCAAAGCTACTGAACTGTACTATCTAATAGCTGGAAACTATATACGATATTTCCTCCTAGAGGAAAATTTTGCTGTTTCCCTTTTAAATTTTTTTAATTGCTTTGGTTCTAATCTTCTTATTTTCTAACTATTTTATTAGACAGTATAAATATGTCTCCTTCAAATTCTGCACCTTTTTCCTGAACCTATTTTACCTGATGGATGTCCCGTATGGTCCCATTATTCATAAGATATGGAGAAGAATACTCTCATTTTAACTTTCCTATTTGCAAATCCATTGGCAAATAGATTTGTGAGACTGATTCTTTTCTACCTGACATCTATTGTTTGAATTTAATTTCACCCAAATGGCTATTAAAGCAGACTTATTGTTCTGATTTTCAATTATCTCCCTATATATGCTAAGCTCAGTTTTGCTTGGGGTTTTTGTGAGTTTTGTGGGGTTTTTTTGTCTTTTCATAGTTTTTGACAATGATCAATGGCCTTCATTTCATTCAGATTAATTTACAGTGTTTTTCTCTGTCATTCATAATTGAGTTCCACTATCAATATTCTTCATGTATATTGAGTAAGATCAAGATTGCATTGCCTATAGTGCTTCTGTAGCTACCTGTAGTGGACCATGGTTTTTACCAATCCAGCCTTTGGAAGACCCCTTTAGGTGAACTTTTAAATAACTTTACAGATATACCTTTTTTTAATTTCAGTTGGAAAAAGTTTTTACTTATGGAGAAAACATCTGATTTTCAGATTTGACCTAATAAGGAGGCATTGCAGGCCAGCACTCATCAGTTATACCAAAGGAGTTGATTACTGTTAAGAGAGTCAGTTATTTCTTTTTACAAAATTCTTATTGGAAAATTATTTTTTTTTGATTCTGCACTCTGTATTGAAGTATAGTTTATGCAAAATTTATTTTGCACTCTGGTTGGTTTTCTTAAATGTATTTAACCTGATTAATTATTTTTAAAATTGTTTTTAAAAATAGCTGCAGAATTGATAGCTTGCTCTGTATTTGCGAATGAGTTTTGTTCTGTTTTCTATTTTCCTAAAGAAGGGGGTTTATATTCTGGACAGATCTGGGGATTTCATATAGCTTTCTTGCTGCAACTAACACAGAAAGAAGTAAGTTTTTAAGTTGCAATTTTAATACAGTAATCTCTCACCCCTTCATGCATCAAGTTTCACAGCTTTGCCTCTTTGTGATATCTTATACAGCGAAAATGCCATAGACTTCTCTCAGTTCTTTGTGGCATTTTTTTCCCTGTGCACATGCTCAGTGTCTCTGCCATGCCCGAGGGATGGGATGTCCCGTGCCAGGGAGAGACAAGTGGCGGGGAGCTGCAGGATCAGTGCACCCACCATGGCTCTGGACTGGCCCTGGGAAGGTGTGCCTGCTGCATGGGACCCTCCTGCACCAGTCCACAGCAGGAGCTGCCCTCTGCTGCCTGTCACATGGGGAAGGGGCAGAGAAGATCCCCTTTGCTCTCCTGTCCCATGACAAGCCTTGAGAAAGTGCCAGGAATGCTCCTTGGCACTCTAGGGCTCAGGGGACGATGGGTTTGGCTTATTGGCACATACATGAACCACTATTCTTTGCGGAATCCGGCTTTTGCTGCATTCCCCTGCTCCTTAACTCCCATGAAATTCAAGGGATTACTGTATTATTTATCTCTGAGATGGTCTCAGGCTCTCCCTCATAGTTCCCTGGGGAGTGCCATATCACTGTGATTATAATTTTCAGCTCCACAGGTTTAGGGAACATGCAAACAGGTAGTCAGTCCTGCATCAGGTGTTTTTTTGCAGTCATCTCCTAGAACAGCATAATAGCTGTTTATAGGGCTAATGAGTCACCCTTCTGGCTCTTGGTTACTCAGCACTCAGGCAACATAAAAATCATAAACAAAAATAATCAGTAAATAAGCATAGAATGAAAAGAAATTACTGTAAATATTTTGATTAAAAGGTCAAGTGCCAAACAGATATGATGACATACAGAAAATATTTTTTCTAAAATAAACAACTGAAATAGATTCTATAGCCTTTATTATGATGTCGAAATAACTTGAGCTAATTATGATAAATGAGGTTAAATGTGGCATGCCTCCTGACTAAAGATATTGATACAATTTTGTTGTTACAACACCCAACATCAAGTTTGCAGACACATTATCATTAAAATGCTGATGTGCGTAGGGGTTTATAGTCATGTAATATATAATATAGTATAATATAATAAATATAATCTAATAAAAACAATATAATCACACAGAATCACAGAATACTACGAGTTGGAAGGGACCCACAAGGATCATCTAGTCCAACTCCCCAGCTAACACCCATACAAAGACTGAACCCACACCCCAGGGCTGTGAATATAAACCTAGTTCCCTCACAGGCTCACAGGAATGTAATGTAATATAATATATTGATTAATATATTAATATATGAACATATTATTTTAAGACATAAAATAATATATTAATACACAAATAATAATATAATATAATATAATATAATAT
>WEKX01028182.1:0-89042 GCA_013390025.1 Pitta sordida
GGGACTGAGGTCAGGCTGACTGGTTTCCATCAGCAAGCAATGTCCAGCCACTTTGCAGGAAGCAGAGTTTCAGCACCCATAGCAGTTGCTCAGAAGGCAAACATTGTAAATAAGGAATGCCTCCTTCTACTTTTCTTAGCTTATATATCTGAGCTGATGTCATATGACATGGAATATCCATTTGGTTACCTTGGGTCAGCTGTTCTGGTTGTGTTCTCTCCCCAGGATCTTGCGCGTCCTCAGCCTACTGATGACAGGGGACAATGTTGGAGAAATTGATACTGTGCCAGTGCTACTCAGCAGTAGCCAAAACAGTGCTCTGTTATCAACACTCTTCTAGCTACCAATGCAAAGCATAGCATGGGAACTCCACCTTAGCCAGACCCAATACTGAATCTATCCAAAGAGAAAAGCAAGCCCTCCAGAAACACCATTTACTAACTAGCAGCCCAGGTAGAATCTCACAGACTAACTGAAGGCAGTGGGAGCAGCCTCACATCTCATTCAGAGAACAAGTCCCCCAAAGCAGATAAAGCTGCCTTACTTGCCCAGGTTATATGCTCAGGGTTACAACACCAGGTGTTATGATTCTCCGTAGTAAGATTGGGAAGTATGATACACCTGTCCTGAATTAGAGTAGATAAGTTTATCTCATTCCAGAGCTAACTCACGGATGGGTAGAGATCAGATCAGCTGTAAGAAATTCTTTTTATTGTGCAACTTGTTATTCATGGTAGGATTAAAATGGCTTCAAAGGTGATCCTGTGCACGCTGAGCAGTATCTTCTTATCTCTAATGTAGTTTATACAAACCAAATTGGTTTTTGCTTCCAACATTTCTCTGTAGAAGAAAATCAATTTCAAGATGCAGTGGCTGTGATCTTTCAAGCCAAGGATCCATTGCAAATACACAAAGTGTTTGGCAATGCAAAGCTGCAAAGACAGGACAAGTAATGCCTGTTATCAACAAATGTGCCATGTCTAAGTCAAGGTTTCACGTCCCAGGTGCTGAATAATCCATTGCCACCCTAACAACAGTTTCGTTAAGAGAAGCAAAACTATGTTGTGACCAGATAAGCAAATTTCTTTTAACCCCTACAGCATTCTGTGACAGCCATTTCAACCACTGGATCTCTTATGAGTCAAAATAGAAACCCCTGGAAGTGTACGGTGTGAGTCTGTGACCCATGACTCTACACCTCTAGAAGCAGGTATTTTCATGCTCAGATGATTTGTAATGCCCTTGATTACTACCCAGTCTCACCTGATCTGCTGCAGCCTCACACCTCCACAAGTTACTGTGTATCTTGTGAACCCACCTACCTTGTCCTCCATCAGTTCAGGTGTTAAGTCAGATTACCTGCCTATGCTTCCCACCACTGCCAAACCTCCAGGAAAACTCCCGTTCACCTTACCTTGCACACAACCCTTGCCAGATCAATTTCCCAAGCATTACTAAGGAGGTGAAAGCAGCCTCAGGATGAGAATTAGGAGCATTCTCACAACAAAGCATACCCTTTTGCTTCTTATGAGATGATTAGTCAATCAGGTTACATTCCAAGGTATTGTTAGGTTGTGTAGGAGGAAAATTAGAGAGGCAAAACCCCAGTTTGAGCTCAAGCTGGCCACTTCCGTGATGGACACTAAGAAGAGCTTTTACAAATATATCAGTGGCCAAAAGAAGGGTAGCAGCAACCTCCACTCCCTACTGGATATGGAGGGAAATTTGGTAACTAGAGATGAAGATAGGGCAGAGGTACTTAATGTCTCCTTTGCTTCTGTCTTTAACAGTAGGGTAGATTGTCTTCATGATGATTGGTTACCTGAACCGGTAGATGGGGCCAGGGTAAAGTGCAGTCCCCCNAGTTCTAATGGTGTCTCCCAGGGGTTGGTCTTGGGTCCGGTCATGTTTAATATCTTCATTGATGATATTGATGATGGGATTGAGTCCATCATGAGCAAATTTGCAGACACCACCAAAGTCAGAGCACATGTTGATCTGTTAGAGGGTAGGAGGGCTCTACAGAGAGATCTGGACAGACTGGAGAGATGGGCAGACTCCAGTAGGATAAGTTTCAACAAGCCTAAATGTCGGGTTCTGCACTTTGGTTATAACAATGCCAAGCAGAACTATAGACTGGGGATGGAGTGCTTAGAGAGTGAGCCGGTAGAAAGGGACTTGGTGATATTAGTGGACAGCAAACTTAACATGAGCCAGCAGTGTGTCCAGGCAGCCAAGAGGGCCAATGGCATCCTGGCCTGCATCAAGAATGGTGAGGTGAGCAGGACAAGGAAGTTGTCCTTCCCCTGTACTTAGCACTGGTTAGACCACACCCAGCATTGTATCCAGTTCTGGGTCCCTCAGTTTAAGGAAGATGTTGAGGCGCTCGAACACGTTGAGAGAAGGGCAACTAGGATGATAAAGGGGCTGGAAGATAAGCCCTATGAGGAGTGGCTTAGGGAGCTGGGTCTGTTTAGCATGGAAAAGAGGAGGCTCATGGGTGACCTTACCACTGTCTGTAACTAGGTTGTAGTCAGGCAGGGGTCGGTCTCTTCTCCCTGGCCATTGGAGATAGAATGAGAGGTCACAGTCTTAAGCTTCAGCAAGGGAGGTTTAGACTTGACATTAGGAAAAAGTTTTTCACCAGAAGAGTGATCCAGCATTGGGACAGGTTGCCCACAGAGGTGGTTGAGTCACTGTCCCTGGAGGTGTTTAAGGGTAGACTGGATGAGGTGCTGAGGGTCACGATATAAATGTTATAGATGTTAGGATTTATTTGCATTATAGGTTGGACTAGATGATCCTCAAGGTCTTTTCCAACCTTATCAATACTATGATACTATGGTCTAGACAATGGGAGGCTTGGATGGACAGAGTGTGGTGCCCATGGCTCCGGGGTTTGATCCCTGTGATCCTGTGGTCATTGCTGCATGTGTCCTTGTCAGTAGCCTCTGCCGGCTGAAGTCTACTAAAATTTGTAATAGCTATCTAAATTGTGTTGGCTTAGGCCAAGGGGGTCAGAGCTAATGTTAGTAATACCCTTGGATCTGGTTGTGACTACATGTAGACTTTAACCCTTACTCTGCATTTAGAGAAAACAATCATTTCTGCCAGAGAACATAGGGTTGATGTCCCTGGTGGTGATCCAGAAATTAATGAAACTGCTCAAAGTGCTTCTAACACTGATTCCTCTGAAAACATTTCAAATGCAAGAACACCTTTACAGCCCAGAGGGAACTCAAACTAGCCATTTCTGTAAAGGACAACAAGAAATGTTTTTATAAATACATTAACAGCAAAAAGAGAGGCTGCAACAACCGTCACTCCTTATTGGATGAAGAGGGGAATATATTAACTAGAGATGAGGAAAAGGCAGAGATACTTAATACCTTCTTTGCCTCTGTTTTCAACAGTAAGACAGATTACTTACAGGACAACTGGACTTCTGAAGTGAAGGAAGGGGTAGGGGCGCAGTATAACGCCCCTGTAACACAGGAGGAGGTAGTTAGAGACTTGCTGAGTGGCTTGGATCCTCACAAGTCCATGGGACCTGACAGGATCTATCCTAGGGTGATGAGAGAGCTGGCAAATGAACTCGCTAAGCCACTCTCCGTAATTTACCAACAGTCCAATCTTCCAGTACATCTCCAGATGGACTGTTGGAAGTTGGCTAAGGGCCACAAGAAGGGCCAGAAAGATGATCTGGGTAATTATAGACCTGTCAGCCTGACCTTGGTCCCAGATAAAGTCATGGAACAGAGAATCCTGTGTGCTATTACACAGCACCTGCAAAATAACCACAACATTAGATCTAGACAGCATGGATTTAGGAGAGATAGGTCCTGCCTGACCAACTTGATCTCCTTTTATGAACTTATGACTTGCCTGGTTGACGATAGAAAGGCCATGGATGTTGTGTACTTAGACTTTAGTAAAGCCTTTGAAACGATTTCTCATGGTAAGCTTCTGAAGAAACTCTCAGAGCATGGGTTGGATAGGAGCATTCTGTGTTGGGTTAGGAATTGGTTGGATGAATGAGCTCAGAGAGTGTGGTAAGTGGTGCCACATCCAGCTGGCAGCCAGTCACTAGTGGAGTCGCACAGGGGTCAGTCTTAGGCCCGGCACTGTTCAACATCTTTACTGACAATATGGACGAGGGAATCGAGTCCATCATCAGCAAGTTTGCGGATGATTCCAAGCTGGGGGCAAATGTTGAACTGCTGGAGGGTAGGAGGGCCCTTCAGAGGGACCTTGACAGGCTAGAGAGATGGGCAGATTCCAATAATATGAGATNTGCCAGCACCAGAACAAGAGGACATGACCTCAAACTACACCAGGGGAGGTTTAGACTGGATGTTAGGAAGAGGTTTTTCACAGAGAGAGTGATCGCTCATTGGAAGTATCTGCCCAGGGAGGTGGTGGAGTCGCCATCCCTGGAGGTGCTTAAGAAAAGACTGGATGAGGAGCTCAGTGACATGGCCTAGATAATGGGAAACTCAGATGGATGGAGTGTGGTGTCCATGGCTCCACGGCTGTGGTTCGATCCCTGGGCAGGCATTCACTTGGGAGTTGCACTAGATGATTCTTGTGGGTCCCTTTCAAATCGGAATAACCTGTGAACCTGTGATGCTGATCTCCATTAGAACAGGCTCAGACAATTTCTCCAAAGCCAAGAGGAGACACTGACTGCTGCAGAGACACAAACAAATAGACACACACATGGATCACGAGGCATCTCCATGACCAGAGTTAGTTGGGATCACATAGTGCATGTGCATATTGTAGTTGATTCAAGCATGGCTCCTCTGAAGGACTACAGGAGGACTGCAGAAGCACATGGTGGCCTTTGTTGAACTTTACTCTGGTGCTGTGTTATAAACCTGACCCAATGGCGTCAGACTAAGTCATTGGGGCTCTTAAAAATAACCCTAAACACATTCCTATTGGTCTGCAGATTCCAAAACCTGTCAACCAGCGCACAGTCCTAATTTTGTAATATCTTTCTTTTATTACATGTATCAGGTTACATACAAGCTTTCAGTGCTCCTTCTTTTTTTCCTCCTTGGCTGGTTGGCTGCTTTTACAACTGAATGTAACCCTGTGCAATAGCGATGTCTTGTCTGGACACTTCTTCCATATAGATCACAGGAAAATTTGAGACATCACTCATTGTGATGGAGAGTTGATAGATAATTACTTAGTGCTTATGCAAAACCCAAACCTTGAAACTTGGTCATGTAATGTTTTGCACATCACACAAAACCAGCCTGGATTTCTTTAGAGCCCAAATAATACAGAAAAAAACTAAAATAGTCTCCCACACCACAAAAACAGTATTCTTACTTGTAAATCTGTATGTTGATTTTCATCAGCTCTAAGCTAAAATGCAGCTCAACTCGAAACTTAAATAGACTCAGTTGGAGAGGTAGTAGTTTGCAATAGGTTTTTATTATTACAGGGTTCTGAAGGCACTTCCAGCAAGTAACAAAACAGTGGACACATGGAAAACATCCATAAATCTAGAAAAACTCAACTGGATTTCAGCACTTGAGTCTCAACATAAGCTGGATACTCATACCGAGCTTCCTCAAACTCTTCAGCCATCTAAAGCAGCTGCATATTAAAGCTGGAATTGGAATAATAACTCAAAATTAATTTAGCCAGAACATTAATGAGCTAGTTTCTTCTTCTGCATATATGTAATCGGCTTGACTTTCCTTTCTTTACCACTTCTACAAACAATCCTAACCCATAGCTTCTCACTAAAGTTTTTAAGATCTGAAACTTGAGCAGTGCAGTTCCTATTGCACAGTTGTGATCAGAGCCTGAGCCATGACACCTGTTATGCTACAGATCCTGCTTTGCTTAGGTTGACCCCGCCTGGCCACTAAGCCCCTACCCAGACATTGCCAAATAGGATGGGAAAAAGAATCAGTGTAAAAGGGAGAAAAACTCGTGGGTTAAGAGAAAGACAGTCTCTTAAGTGAAGGAAAATGAAAGAAAACAAAAAAACAACCAAGTGGTACAGTCACTCACCACTTGCAGACTGATGCCCAGCCAGGTCTCTAAGCAACACCTCCTGTGCAAAAACCGGCCCCAGTTTTATTGCTGACTGCCACATTATGTACATAATATGAGTTGTGTCTTTGGTCATTTTGGGTGAGCTATCAGTTGTCACCTCCCAACCCTCTTCCCCAACACTAGCCTACTTACTGAGGCAGCAGAGTGAGAGATGAGGGCCTTGACACTGTGCAGGCACAGCAAAAATTAAAACATAGTTGTGTATTGTCAACACTGTTTTGGTTGCCAGTCTAAAACACAGGACCTTACAGGCTCTTGTGAAGAAAATTAATTCCATCTGAACCAGACCTTCTACAGGCAGATAAAAAGGGTCCATGAAGCTAACTCCAGAAACTGCCAGTCCAGTACTGCTGGAATTGCATGTAACAAAAACAAATCCTTGGGTTTCTCTCTGTTCAAAACATTTAGTCTTCACTAACGTCTGGGACACTGTGGCAGGAAAATGAGCTATTCCAAGCCACTCAGAGAAGCACTCAAAGGATTAGCACTCAAGGCTGGAGCTGGTCTTGAACCACCAGTCCTCTAGTCTTCATCCACCAGCCCCATTTTCCTATTGCATTGCTAGATAATAAAAATCTTTGAATTCAGTTTCTATCTCTACTACTAAATTACTACCTTGCCGTGTTGTAGCCTGAGGTTCCAAGAACTGATGATTTGTGTTGTTATCTTATGTTACTGCACAGAGAGAAAATGGCACAAAATACCTGGAAATCATAAGCAGCAACCTAAGTATTGCTAGACTTCTCCAGCCCAACTAAAGCCAGATAGATTTGTTCTCACTGGAACACAGATCTTCATAAGGGAAGGGGAACAGCTTTTAAAATTTGTTTGGTTGGCTTTTTTTAAAAAATTATTTTTAATAGCCTTAGTTGTCTCTTTGAAAGCCAGCTCTACTCCCAAGTTTCCTGTTCTGAATCCACTTTTCCCAAGGTACAAGAAATTACTTACCTGGAGATCATAAAGGCTGTCACAAAGCTCAACAGCCAGGATTAGAATCATATTTTCTACTTTATCCTATTTTCTTTCAAGTCAGTGCAAAATGTAACCAAAAAGCATTACTACCAAAAGACGTTAGGACTTAAGAAGAATTGGCAGGGGAGCCTATCCAGGTACCTATCAGTCACATGTATCTGTTCACAGCATGATAATAAACGCCTATGCAAGGAACAAATACAAAGCAAAAATCTGTCTTCAGTCTATTTTAATAAGTGAAATAAACCTAAAGGTATGAGTTGGATTTCAGCAGCAGTTCACCTTTCTCCTGACATGATACAAGGCCTGTGTGCAGGGATGTTAAGCAGATTTGCTAAATGCCATATTGGGTCTGTCTCTGGAGACTGCCAGAGCATTGCCTGCTTATATAAACCTTCCCAGGAGTCAGGTTGATACTCTCCTCAAAAACATTGCTGATCCATAGGGATAATCTCCTTTCCTGGACCATGAAATAAGCTGTAGCCTAAGGGTTACAGCTGATGGATGTACGAGACACAATCGCCACTTTGCCAAGTGACTGTTTTGCCCAGACCTGTTAGGTGGCTTTTGGGCTGGCAGGAAATTTAGCTGAACTTAGCTGCTGCTCTCTGGTACGGGACAACATTCCTGATGTTACCCTCCCCACCGCCTGCCTTCCACTGCCCCCAAACATGTATGCAGAGATCACCTTTGCCTGTGTTTTGGAATAGGAGGTGATTGGTATAGCATTTGTGTTTCACAAAAGGCAAGAGAGCTGAAGAGACAGCCAAAAACCTCCCTCCCAGAATACATCCCTGAAGGTCCCTTGGGTCCATGTGCTCAAGCACACACACATGTAGTGAGGTAGCTGTTTCTGCTAAGGCAAAGAGCATTACCTGTTTAGAGAGCTTTGGCTGTCAGCAGAACAGGTATTTTCAGCTGTTGGAAAACAGTAAAGCTAGATAGGCCTAAGGTTCTGATCAGTGTACCTGCCAGGTGCTGAACTTCAAAACTGATGCCAAGTCGTTCATCTCTTTGAATTTTCAGAATCAAAATGCCAGCAGCTGGGCAGACTCAGGTTGTAGACCCAGTACAGGTGTGAACGTGTTAAGCTTCTTGGGAGCAGCTGTCTCTTGTAAATTCTACCCTGGCAATTATTACCGCTTGCCTGTCATCACCACTGCGAAAAATAGGTGTGATATTTCCCTGTTCAGTTAAAGGGAAGAAGCCCAAGGTCACTGCCCTTCTTTGTGAAATGGGTCCATTCCATTTTAAATGCTTCCCTTTGTTTCCTTTGCAAAGTGGTGGCATGGAAACAACGCCATCTCCCACCAAGAAATGACAGCTTGCTCCAGCCCAATCGTTACTGAAGCCCTTGAGGCTTGCACCAAGGGAGCTTGATGAGGTTAGTAATCACTGCAGCACACGAAAAGCATTTCGCACTGCGACCTTTTGTACATGAAGAGCTATACTGGTTCTGCCTCTAAAGCCGGGGAGATTTACACATATGGCTTTTTCCTAGCACTGAGGGAGGAGAAACTGAGGCAGTAAAATCCTGAAAGCCAGTAATTTATTCAAGAAGGGATGGGGTGCTGAGAGCACTTGAAGGCTTAAAGCTTATGGTATTTTACCTACAGTCTGCAGCGCAGGAAACAAAGGATAGGATTTTCATTAAACCCTAGCACAGAGGGGTTTTTAGAGACACAAACACGAAGTATATTTTTCTTTTTCAAGTTGCATTGACAGTCCTCAAAAGTTCTCTTTGAGAGTTGTTACTATATAACAGCTATATGCACAGCTCTTGGTGATCCACTGCCTGTTACCTGTTGCTGTAGTGCCAGCTGCCCTCAAAGACAGGCTGGAAAGGACCTTTCAGTCTTCTGTTCCTAAAACCCTTTCTGAGGTCATTCATCCTATTCTCCTTTGGCAGTCACACCTCACTCCCACATAGTGACAGCACCTGACATGACCTCTGGTTAACGACTTATCTCCACAAACTGAAGCAACCATTTCTACCAGGCCTGCCTATGTTAAATGACTTTGAGAGAGAGGTACTTTGTGACACAGGCTTCCCTGTTCACAGCAGTGGTTAGAAAATCTCAAACCTTTCCCTCAGTACCTCATATCTTGACACTACCAGGTAATACCCCTTTTCCTTTCTTGGTGCAGTCTTTAATTCTGGTTACCTTCACCATTCCTTTGGTAGCAGCACTTCATGGGAATCCCCTCGTCTGTAGTTTGGAACTTGAGAAATAGAAATATGACACAATTACCTTGAATTACCAAAAATATTTCTTTTATGGCATAAAAGTGAAAATTTCATTTAGTCCAGATCTGAAGCAGTGAGAGACATACAGAGAGATTATAGTGGAGTTTTCAGTGACCCACGGCCTTCAGAGAGGAGAAATAATCATGTTACTGACTTTCCTCCCAGCTTCACAGCAGTTTATATCCTTTAATCTCACACACTGAGTCCTCTGTTTGCTTGGGCTTTACAGATTCAAAAAGACTCATGTGCAGTTAGCACGGAGCAGGATTTCCCCATTACTTGCTGGTTTGATCCTGGCCACAGCCATAAATGACTGCTCTGCCTCTGTATACACAACATGTAATGGATTCGGTATAAATTGGCATGTGCAACACAGCTCCGTCCATGCCGTCTGCAGGAGACACAAACATACATAGCAAAAAAAGTGCAAAGATAATCCAGTGTTTTCCACTTGATCCTGCATGATGTTTCTTAGCATCCCTTAGCACATTCCTCTTTGTGAACCCACCTCAACCCCTAAAAGCTATTGAGATGCTTGTTTTGCTCAGTCCAAGTCTTCTTTTGGTCTTCAGGTCTCTTCTACTTGTATTGTCAGAGATTAATCAACACTGTGCACACTGAAGTTCTGTACAGCCCATTGCAGGAGCCCAGGTATCCTTTTAAAACATTTGAAGCTTTGTTTTTTGCCATTCATTCTCTTTGAATGTACGACTGTAAACAGCCAATACCAGCTGTACGTCTTACAGTGAAAATGCATTGTTCAACTTGCAGCATTGTGTCTCATTTTTATTTGAATGATTCTTCTTCTGTCCCACTGCACACAAGGACCTCCAAAGATTTGAAGTCCAGTTGGTGCATCTTAGCTGCATGTAGAAACGTCTCAGTGCCCATTCCTGCTGTGTACCTCCTCCAGCAGATCAAGACATCACCATGTCCCAACGCTGACTCATGGCTGTGCTCTCACAAGGGTTGATGACAAGCTCTTTAATATTTTCACTCGTGTCCCCAATCGTCTCAGTGTCCAAACAGAAGCGTGAAGCTATGTGTTCAATATGTGACCCAACTTTACCCCATCGCTGAAGAGAGACACACAAGAGACGAGAAACAGGTGAACAAGCTTCCTCCCCATTATGTTTTTTAATGTACTGTTCCAGTATCAGGGCAGTTGTCCCTAAGCCTTTGTGGCCTGATGCTGGGAAGTACGAGGTTCCCAAATCCACACCAAGCAGAGCACATGCTGAGCATTTTTCCTATCAGAAGCACACTCATTTAAGCTCAGCCTCTGCCTAGCTTCAGGAAGATAATGTATTACTAACAGCTTTTTCCCCAGGTCACTGGTTCAAATGCCAGCTCAATGATTAACTGCAGAGAAATGTTAGCATCTGCTGCCTGACTGGCAGCCCGGTGAACTAAATTGCCAGTTCGGGTTTGACTTCTGCAGTTAAGTATCCAGATCAGCACCCTCACTAATCGACATCCTTATCAACACACTCATTTAAGAGGCAAAGGGTTGAACATGCCAGAGTGTACTCCTGCATAGACTGTGCTTCCCAGATGAAGTCAGAACACACAGGCCATTTACTGTGCCATAATACTATGATGAAAGAAAGGGAATTTCAAAGAAAATGGTTGATCAGTGAAAGGGCTCACCTGCTTGTTGTCACCTTCTTTACAAGGTGACATCAGCACCTGCGACCCAGGGAAGAGGGTGTAGACAGACAAACACAGCTGCTGCTGACGGACTTGGTGGTTATATGTGTACGTCCATTCCTACAGAGTGAGAGAAAAAGAGAGGAGGAGAGATCAGTGTTGATTTTTGGTATTCTTCCACTCAGAAAACAAACACTTTGTCTTGGGTCCTACCCCTTCTGAAATCAAGCAGAAATATCATTGACTTCAAGAGGCACCAGGACAGGTCAATAGGATGTTTCAAGCCTCCTCAAAACTGCAGCTGTTACTGGGGGACTGCAGGTACCAAAGAAAATGTCTACAAAAGCAGCTAGAAATAAACTGTTCATGAGACAAAAGATTTCATAGCCAGAACTGGGCCATGGTTGGGGAACTAAAGGATGAGAAAAAAGCAAAAGAGGGGAGAAGTACTACTAACCACACAATGTAGAATCCTCTTCTTCCAGGGAAGAGCAGCAGAAATGCTTTGCAGCTGGCAGCAGGAGAGAAGAGGTGATACATAGCAAACATTTGCAACTCTCAGGATTCTGCTCTCAAATATCACAAAACTCGGCATAAAGCTTAGCTTTCTGTCAAGTCAGTGGGACCAAATTCCAAATGTTTGCTGTACTGGTTTGCTATGACCACTGTTACTGCCATTCCTCTGGGCTGCCTTGAAGGCTTTTTCCTCATGCTGCTTTTCATGTTCACCTGCTCTTTTATCAGCTTCCCAGCTCAAGAAATAAACTTCGGAGAAGCAGAGACTCCTTGACCTGTGTTATGCTTATGAAACAACAGGGGCTCTGTGGGATTACCCTCTTTTTCACTATTGATGTTTTACCTGGCAAAAAAAGGGAAGTAGCTGATAGTTTGACCAGGATTTCCAAATGTGCTGGACAAAGCACAATGCATGGACAGACATACTGCTTACCCCAGGAGTATTTCACAGAAGCTTACTTTAATGTTTATTCCAGTTGAATATTTCACAGGTTCACAGGTTATTCTGAGTTGAAAGAGACCCACAGGATCATCTAGTCCAACTCCCAAGTGAACGCTCACCCAGGGATCAGGCCCACAATCATTTACCAGTGCTCACATTACCCAAAAGCACCTCCGGAGAGGATCCCAGGCAATGGATGACTCCTTGCTACTTGTGTGTCTACAAAAGCAGACAAGAGCTGGTTTGGCTGACAGGAAACTGCAAACCAGGATTTCACATAACCCTGGAAAGGGACTTCTGGAACAAGTGTTTTGCTTATAAGTCTGTATGAGCATCAACTTGAGCAGGGCTAGAAGGGCTTTCTAAGGGGCACTAGAGAAGGCCCAAAGCAGGATCAACTCCTGCTACGTAAATGGCTGCGAGCCTTCAGGCAAGCAGCAGTAGGAGAAAATGGAAAGCAGGTTTCTGAGGTGTGGCAGGGCAGGTGAGCAGGACTAAAGGATAAAGAGCAGGCTGGCTTCACTATGTATCAGAGGGCAATAAATCCCTGCAGGAGAGAGCAAGGCCAGGGAGCAAGAGGGTTTCTGCAAAAGCCCTCAAGAGACAAGGCAGTTGCTTTGACAGGGCACAGGCTCTGAAAACTCAAAACCTGCTGTGAAAGAAAAGTTGCAGAGAGAAACTAAAACAGCTGAGAGTTCAGGTATGCAGGAGTCAGAGCTCTGTGAAAAGTGAAGTGAGCAGCAGTGTTGGCAATGCAGGGGAAGGCAGTGCTCAAACATATGACTGGGGTTGGAAAAATGAAGGGTAAAGGGTGCTCCTGGGAGACTTCAACCCCTTCTGAGTGCTGGAGTGGAATGTGAAGAATGGCTGCCCTGCTCTCAGAGCTGGGATGCCTGCAGCTCCCTCAACTTTGAATGGTGGAGATTTTGGGCTGCATTAGCATGAGTTATTAGAGCAGGGAAATGCTTCCACTCCTTTGGTATTTGTCACCGTCAGCAGCTCTAACTCCTCTCCTCAACTTCAAAACAGACAGCTACAGGCATTTAACTCCCAGGAACATAAATTCCACTTTCTTTCAAGTTCTTAGCCACCTGGAAGGGTAAACACGCTTTTACACAGCAGACCCATCTCCACAAGGACTTCAAACTGTGATTGTCATACCCCATGCTTCTTAGCCCACTACTCCTCACCAGCTCATGGAAATCAAACCTGGCTTTCTGAACAGCATGCCCACAGGCTTCTCAGTGACAGCTGCCCAGGATTTGGGCATGGAGCAAGCATTCATTTTCAAAACCGTAATCCACATCCAAAGGGCCTTCTGGCAACTACTTCTTTGTCATATGGAACAGAGTTTACCTGATCTTACAGTGAACACATTCCACACATCCCAACCATGCACACTGTCAGCTGCTGTGTAAACCACCAGCTGGGGAAATCAGGTGCCAAATTAGTCCTGCAGCTGTAAAGAACCAAACCCTACAGGGCAAGATCCAACATCTGCTCTTGGCGTCCATGGTACTACAAGCTGCTTTGAAAACCTGCTTTACATTTTTAACCAAT
This sequence comes from Pitta sordida, assembly GCA_013390025.1. Taxonomy (NCBI): domain Eukaryota; kingdom Metazoa; phylum Chordata; class Aves; order Passeriformes; family Pittidae; genus Pitta; species Pitta sordida. The sequence goes on from WEKX01028182.1 coordinate 13,470, forward strand.
TGTTCATCATTTTAGCTCAGGACAGGGCTGGAGCTGCACCCATGAGGCTCCTCAGCAGCAACTAGTTAATCCTGTAACTTGTGTATATGTTGACTTCCCCAGCTAACTCAGGCCATGGGACTTTTTGGTTTTTTGCTTTGATGTCTTAGCCTTCTTGCTTCACTGAGGTATCTCATGGAGCACTACTCCTCACAGAGGTCCTCCCTGCTTTTTTCCCACGCCAGGCTTTATTCAAGCCTTCCCAATATTAACATCCTCATTAGGCAAGACCATTCTCTCATTCAGCAATGGAACACAGGATAAAAAGTGTGGTGGTAATCATCTCTTCTAAGCTGTTATTCATTGTAAGAAGTGAGGACTCCAGAGCTAGACGTATGCATCAGTTCAACAGCTGATACTGGATCCTACCCTCTTGCCCCCAGGCTGTCCTTCTACTGTCTTTATCTCAACTGACAGCTTTTCACACAGTTCATCTATTTTGGCAGAATGGCTTTTTAGGGAAGCCAGTCCTGTTGAAAATGTTTTATCCAGCTCTAATCACGACTTGTCCCCTTTCAGCCCTAGATGAAAGACAGAGAAAATTACGCAGAACAAGAAGACATCTGGGGCAGTAGAGAGGGAGTCAGTTGAACACCATAGAATACACGAAGGGCTTTGAGTTAAAATACATGCAAATGGCCATGCAAATTTTTATCTTACCCCATCTCTTCCCTTATTTGTAATAGTTGGGATTAAAATTTCTGCCTTTTTTTTGTCTCTTTTCTTCCCATAAGAAACTACTTTATCTCCTAAATCCTGGCACACCAAGCACTGATGTGGCTAGCACAGGAGTAACAAGAGCAGGGCTTCACACCATGGAGACTGTGACGGATGGGGCAGCGCATGGTACTCCTAAGGAGACCTTCAAGGAGCTGGCATGGCTTCAGGGTTGCAGATTGGCCTGAAGAGATGCCATCAGGGTTTAGAAATTACCTCGGCATCAAAGAAAAACATGAGGTGAAACCGAGATAAAGAAACTGAGATAAAGATTTCCAGCCTTTTTGAAGAAAAGGAGGAAATGGTGGTGGAGCAAGGAGGAAGAGGACGGATGGGGAGAACAGAGCTAACAGTTGCACACCACAACCAGAAATCCTCTTCCTCCAAAGCCTAAGATAACACTAATCCCCCATCTGAGGTTTGCAATAATTTTTCAAGGCTTTAGCATCATTTGAGCAGGCACCTGTCACTGTTACTAAGCATGATTATGAATTGAGGAAATTATTTTAGAATGTGACCTTTGGCTTGTCATAACCTGGCTGACAGATGGAGGAAGGAGCCCTTTAGCCCAGGAAGGAGCAGCCCCATGGGAGTCCGGCATTACGTGACAGAGAGGCTTTTGCTGTCGAGCAAGAGATTAGCTGTACCCTAAAGCCAGGGTAGCAGCTAGAGAAAAATATTCTGAAGAAGCTGGGAACAATTCAAGTCCACAACTGTCTTTTTAAAATCACAGGGAAGGAGTTCAAAAGGCACATGACTGCACGGGTCATCTAAGAATACCAAAGTGCTCCACCCACCAAAGGATCCTAGGATGCAACTAGCACTTACACATATCTCAGAAGAGGGAAAGTAAAGCACACAAGGTGCCTAAAAAAGAAGACTGGGTGCAGAGGTGACACTGCTGCCCCTCTGCTCTGCTAGCTAAGCCAGGCACTTTCAGCTCCAGCCAGCCTACAGCTGGAACAGGATGCATCCATGCAGAAGAATGAAGGAAGAAGGAAGGAAGATGAGAAGAGAATGTTTATGATTGAGATCTCTCAGGAGGGACACCTATGTTGGATAGATGCTAAATGTTCTCCATAGATAGTGCAGGTCTAGTCAGCACACCCAGGACCTCAAGCAAACTGTGATAAGCATCAAAGCCGTATCAGGCAGATTATTACACTGCATTTCCTTCACAAGAATTGTAAATGACATGCCACTCAAATGTAATGACAGCCACTCAAGTCCAAATACCAAATATTTTGGGGGGCAGGCCCAGGAAATAGATGCTGCAGCCTTCCCACTGTTTCCTCACTTGTCTAGAAGATGCCTGAACTTTACATTCATCCTGCAGCAACTGCTTATGAGTATCCAGGTCAAAGCATCTTCTGCTTCTTTAATTTGAAGTATGTCAGGTTTCCTGAAGCTGTTAATGACTTAAATAAATCCTGGAGTCAGATGTCTGTTCCAAACAGTATGAACTAATATCAGCTGACACTTGGTTTGAAAAAACTCACAACTATTCACATCTTCATTAGATGGATGAGGACAGAATTATGATCAATTATTTTCTCTCAGATGCATTTCTCTAGTGAAAAACTAAATCAATCTCTTCATTTAGCAAATGAGACGCAAAAAGGCGTGGAGTACCAAGGCTCCCGTGGGCAGGAGTGCAGGTAGTGTCTGCTGTGCCCTGGGGATGTGCACTGCACAAAGATCTATTCCAGTCAATAACTCAAGAACCCTCTGAGAGCCACCTTGGGGGACAGAGCCTGCTCTGACTGCTGCCAGACTTTCTGGAGAGGAAAGGGCCAAGTGAATCCCCAGAATGAGAAAACAGAGCTCTTCAACACAAAGATGAGGGTTCTTCTTGTGCCCTTCTGAGTAATTCAAGATCAACACCAGACACCATTAGGAAGGGTTTGTGAGATCTGCAAAGGGCATACATCTGACTTCAATGCAGAGTACTCTTCTCAATTTACCCAAACTAAGTATGTAGTCAGAGGTCTCACAATACCCTTTCCTTCCACTACAGATAGGCAAAAACCTAAAATAAACAGCAACTGATTCCCATCTGACAGCTCCAGTGCCTCTCTCCTCAAATCATGATGATGTATGATAGCTCAGATCTTCTCGTCCCCAGTCCCAGGACTTCATACATGTAATGCTGGTAAGAGGCTGGGGAAGTCTAGCAGGGAGAAAGCTACAGACAGGCAATCAAAGCAACCAAACTACTGCTACTATAATATTGATGTACATAATAAAAAATCTGGACGGCCAGGAAATTTCCATGGTATTTATTGAATGCCATGAAAGCAGAGCTTTGATTTAGCTAAGCCTATTTTTCAAGTAATGAAGCTTAGGGTAAACAAGATATGACTTCAGTATGTTAGAAGTGAAGATTATTGCCCTATTCTGGTAAATCAAATGCAAAACTAAGTAGCACTCAGGACTGCTGCATAACAGATCCTACACAGCCTAGCGACTACAACCCTATGGCACTCCCGAGTTCAGGTGTTTTTGTTACAATTGTGTCATTAAAATACAAGTTTCTTTGTCAATGAATGTTTAAATCTCCAGCTTTAATCTGAAATATTCTCCATGGGTACAAGTAAGAGAGAACTATCCTAGAAAGACAGAAAGATAAAAGGAAAAGGTTTTTCTCTGTTCCTGCTGTGTAGAGTATAGCCATTCTGCAATCTGTTTGTAGTGCATTTTTCTGTTCCGCGCAGAGTTACTCTTGGATGTGCACACGAAATGGAGTTCCCATCCAGTGGGAAGTGCTGACCTATTGCAAACTGCTGTAGAATCAGAATGGGAAGATGAAAAGTTTGTGGCATCAAAAATTTCAAAGATTTACTGCACAGAAATGTCAAAACAAAATGTATTTGCTGGGAATGAAACAATCCAACTTGTTGGCATGGCATTTCTCATTTTAAAATACCACATCAAATTGGTATTTCAGGAAGACCAATACCATTTCATTTTCAAATGCTAGTTTGCAACAACATTTTTCATTCTGATTTTCCTAGATTTTTTTAAAAAACATCCAATTCATTGAAAGTTGCAACTGTCACTAAAACATTTCTCTTTTCTTCTCCAGATCTGGTCCTGCAAAACATGATGACCTGCTCTCATTAGCTTGCTTTTCTCCCTGTTACTGTGAAAAGTCCACGTAGCAGTGGAAGAAAGAAAAACATTTCTAAAATCTGGAAACCGGTGAAACCATAACAAGGGTAACTGTGTGGCACTCACAACTATATTCGCTCTATTTTCTGAACCGACTAATATTGAAGCAGTCATTGTTGACTTCACCATGCTGTGAAACAGGTATTATTTTCCTGCCTAAAGGCAGACATGCAACCTCATTTGAAAGAGATGCACATAATGACATGCTTCCATGCTTTGTTTGCACATACAAATCAGGGACATTTTCAGCAGTTTCCCCAGGCTGGGCCTTTTATAAGCTCAGCTACCTGGTTTGAATGTGCAGGTTTTGAAGACATGCCTTCAGGGTCTTGCTCCAGAAACTCCACTGCAAAGCACATGAGCCTGCTCTTGGCTCTAATGTTTCCTAGACTATGCTTTTGAAAACATCAATTCATACAGCTTTTTCTAGTCTCAGTGAGACTGAAAAAAAGGAGACCATCCTCGTTGAATTCTCACTAGTTCTCACTAGTTAATGGGCAATCTAATATTGAGAGAATGAAGACTATGAAGTTATAAATACCACTGCGATTCAGTACATTTGAAAGAAAAAATGATGAAAGATGAGAGGAAAATATAGTTCTCTTTGTCTTTGATCTCTGCAGATGAGCGGCGCACGGCATTCTTGAAATAAGTGGTCAGCACAGGCTTGCACAGACATGAGTGGTCCACACTGTACTGTGACTTCTGCACCAGTCCCTGCTGCTGCCCAGGGCCTCCACCAAAGTCAGGTGGAATTACCAGGGTTAAACTATATGCTGCTTAAGGAGAGAGTCTGCCAGAACAGGTAAATCCTCCAACAGAGCTTTGGCAGACTTAAGAAATCATCTTGAAGCTGCCCCAGAGGCTTCTCTCCAGCCGGCATCACAGGGATACACAACACATCTTACCTGTGCCTTTGCTGCCATGCCCTTGCTGCTGTTACAAGGATTTAAGCTCAGAAGCGGGAGCTCTTGGTCTTCAGACTTGTGTGACTCCAGGCAGCTCTGTCTTTGCCTGATCATCCCAGTCTGATAGAGTGATTCCTCGGGAATCCTGTGGGAACAGCAAGAAAACATCTGTACTCATCGAGGCACATGGGGTACTCAAAGGAGGCTCAGTGGAGTAAGGTTGCACCATTTCACCTTCAGAAAATGAGAGTGGCAAGATCTATTACAATCCTGAACCACTGAGAGCAGTACACGGACAGGGACGCTGCAGAAGCAGCGCTCAGAGATGGATGGCTGACCTTTGTAAGAGGAAAAAATAAATAACAGTGCACATGGCAAACAGAGGAGCAAAATAGACTCTGAGCAGGTTGAAGGTCAGCCTTCAGCTTACAGGAGTGGGAAACTTTATAACAAACTGTCACAGAGCCCTGCCATTCCCTGTGAATGCTGCTGTGCAATGTCACACATGGCAAAAAAGCAAGAAAACAGCTATAAATCACCATTTTCACACAGGAATTCTGCACTCAGCCATTGCACCAGCAAGTGCCTGGAAGCAGATCTAGAACTTTTCCAACCTTTCTGAGGATAGCTCTAGATAGGGACCAGGGGAATGAATGCAATGGTTTCTGGAGTAATTTTGGTAATTGAAAGGTATCTGTGTAAAAGCAACTATGGAAGTGGATATTAATCAAAGGCTAGAAGCAAGGCAGAGCCATGTGAATGGAAGTCATAAAATCCTAGAGTGGATGGTTTCACAACAAAGGAGTCTTGAGTACCACAGAACAGCGTGAACGAGCTGGAAATTAGGTCCCTCTTCAGTAAGAAAGAGTCATTAAGTCCTGAAACAGCCCAGAAGAGGCTATGGTGGATTTTCTGCCTTGGGATACTTTTGTAAGGAAAATTAACTATGTATTTCCCTATACAACTTATCCCATAGCACAGGCAGGAGGATACCTAATGAATACCTGGCAGCAAACAGGAATAACTGTTTTGTCCCTCACCAGCCCTGCAGCAAAAAGCCACAGGGTGTATGAGGCTGCTTAGAGAAGCCAGGATCACAAATCATAGAACATCCTGAGTTGGAAGGGACCCACAGAGATCTCCAAAGACTAACTCCTGGCCCTACATCATGTCACACTGTGAGCAAGCTTTGATTAAAGGCAGCACAAAATTCACTCTGCCCTTCTGTCAAGCCCGAGGGAGGGGGTGCCTAAATCTTCGGGGCAGCAGGGTATGGGATTGGAGGGGAAGAGGAAAGCTCTGTGGAGCAGGAGGGATGAGGCATCCCACTGGCCTGCCAGAGACACACATCCATACCGAAGTTCAGGATAAACGTTTTCCAGGTACCACTTGAAGCTGTGGCATTTCAACTTCTTCCGCAGCTGCACTCTGCTCTGGACACTGTAGGAAGAAAGTATCATAGAGATGCAATGGAAATTGTGAAGGTGAGACCCAACATAGCAAAAAGGGAAGCTGAGAAAAATCAGATAAATATGCACAGACAGCAAACACGAGAGCATCAGCAGCTCTATTTTCTGCTCTCTTCCGCATGAGCTTGAACAGTTGTTCTGCTCTCCATCTCTTTGGAGGTCTCACTTGGTAAAATGGCATGATGACATACAGCCATTTTTACAAGGAGTCTGAAGTTGGGCCAAAGAAAAGATTAATGGAAAAGTACAGTCATTTAAAATTATTAGTAAAAAATGTATGCTGTCTACTATATGCAATAAGCATTACTTTAATAAATTATGTATGTACTAGGAAATTAATACATGCTATTTACTATACTACGTTACTCCTAGTTTACAAGACTACAGAAGGCCTTGATTACCAAGAGCACCTAAATACACTTCAAAGTCAGCAGAAGTTAATCTCAGAGTGAATTACTTTTCTTTCATTAATTATGACAAAACTTCTGCTGAAGGATTATGCTGTACAGTGACATTTTCTGAACTCCAGCCTGTGGCACTGTTATGAGCTGGTATGTGGAGTACGTGTATATGTATCTCCATATGTATATGGAGAGTATGTGGAAGCCTCCAGCACCTTTCCTTTGCATAGGCTAACTTCTCTACATCCTCCTGTACTAAGCAGGGCAGGGCTGTTACTTCATCTGGTGCTGACAGATGGGAGAAGGATATTAACTCAGTAGAAACAGGTTAGTCACCAGGACATCAATTTATTTATTCTGGAGACTAAAGAGTAGCCACAAGGAATTTGGGTTTGGCTTTGGAAACCCCAGTGGTCCAAAGAAAACTTTTCAAAGCAAGGAGGAGCATATGAAAATGAGAAATACAACACAAATGTTTACAGTGTACCTTACAGAGGCATTTCTGACTGTTCACAGAATGAATGGCAAACTCTCTGCATACAAAGCACTTGCTCCTTTGCAATAAAGCAGTAGCAGGCCAAAAGTTTGACGATTTTCCTGCCCCTCAGCTGCCAGCAGCACCTCTGGACTCTCTCCATCAAATTCTGTTCTGGGACCAGAAGTACTTGTACGTAAAGCCAAGAACGGGACACAGGCAAAGGGGTTTTTTCCCCACCTGGGTTCAGTTCACTCACTAGGATAAACCAGCACAGCATATAAACTGGCTGTTTATACGTCTCATTGCTGTGCTCATAGCATCTGCCTACCATTAGCATTTAATTGAGCGTTACTACAGAAACGAAGCAGGCGGGTTTCCACAGCAGGGTGATGTCAGTGGGAACACCCACTGCAGCAGGCAGGCCACAGGCAGGGGAGAGGCAGTAGAGGAAGACTCTTACTTTCCATAAGGCCTCCCCTGAGCTGCAGGACGAGCTGCGTAGTAGTACTGCTTGAACTCATCCATCCACACCTCTGCGGTGCGCTTGGTGTTTCTGAAGGAGGCAACGAAAGACAGGTGAAACCAAGGATGTCTGCAAGGTGATATTTTCCAAAATGCATCAACAATCCACCCAGCTCTCCTCCCACCCTCGACCTGGTCTTTGGCATCACCCAAGCCACCTTTCACATAGAATCACAGAATTAACTAGGTTGGAAAAGACGTTTGAGATCATCAAGTCCAACCTATTACCTAACACCATCTTATCAACTAAACCATGGCACTAAGTGCCACATTGAGTCTCTTTTCAACACTTCCAGGGACGCTGACTCCACCAACTCCCTGGGCAACCCAATCCAATGGCAGATCGCTCTTTCTGTGAAGAATTTCCTCCTAACATCCAGCCTAAACTTCCCCTAAACTGCAGCTTGAGACTGTGTCCTCTTCTTCTGTCACTGGTTGCCTGAGAGAAGAGATTGACTCCCACCTGGCTACAACTTCCTTTCAAGTAGTTGTAGAGATTGATAAGGTCACCCCTGAGCCTCCCCTTCTCCAGGCTAAACAATCCCAGCTCCCTCAGCTGCTCCTCACAGGACCTTTGAGACAGCCCATCCCTCACTACTAGAGAAGGTATTCCTCCTCCTCATTACTCCAGAGACCAAACACATCAGGACAAATAAAGCCTGGGTGAAGAATTCACCACTTCAAACTCAGCTGGTGGGTGCTTTACATCCACCAGACTCAGAACTGAAGGTTCTCTTAACCATCATCTCCCAGGCAGCAGTGCCTGGTGTTTTATTTCATGGCTTGGATGGAACTTTGAAAGGTGGTGAAAAATACACTGAAGATTTGCAAATATTTCCTTTGTGTCAATCCTGTATGGAGTCTCCTGCTTTGTACTCCTGGATTTCACTGAGGTAAACCTCAGCATTCAAAACTTAAAGAGAAATCACCCTGCCACAGTGCATATATGTCAGTCTTCCACATCAGCCTGCAAGATTATGAACATCAGAAAGTCTTCTGTTGACTTCACATGGCTTTAACTCTTCTTGCAAATGGATTCATTGCTCCATGCCTATTTGCCTACCCCTGCCCAGCCTGGGGGACTCCTCCAATCTCCAGTTCCAAGGCAGACCAGTGCCATTAAGCTATTGCTACCACACCACTAAACTGCAGGTGCCATGGGCATGCTCTGGATCCAACCAAGTCCCCAGTGGCCAAAAAAGGAGACAGTCCACACTTGAAGCCAGCACTACACTGGAGTCAGAGCTGTCTCTCATACTGAAGTAGGGGCTGTGTGGAAAACAAACAGGATTTGGCAGAAGAGGGGAGATATTTTTTGCTAACGTTTCTATTTAAAGAGAAATACTATATAGCATCAGGTAGCCAGAATCTGCTTCTCCTCTGAATCTATATATTGTACTAAGTTTAAGGCTGATAGATACCATAAGGTTAATAACACCCCAGCTCCTGAATACCTACAGGTATGTTCCTCCAGACTGCTTTTCAGTTCCTGGCTGATTCATGGGCTTCTTCCTCTCTCTCTAAGGCAACAGTCTAAGAGATCTGGCTCAAGAGATTACTGAATCAGTGTCTACATCTGCACCCTTTCCCAAAGTGCAGAGTTCCTTTGTTTTGCTTCCTAATCTCAATTGCATTTACAAGAAACATGGGGGTAAATGATGAGGCTTACACCTGGGTCTGAGGTGTTCCCTAAGTCCCCAGAGGTCTGTGCCTGAGAAGCAGCCAGACGAGCAGTACCCGTTACAAGCTCCCCTTGCTCCTCCTGCAGGTGATGCAACACAGACACTACCTTTTCACTCAGGTTTGCCACGACTACAACAGCGGAGATTTTGCCACATTCCAGCCTCTTTTGTACTAGTCTTACTTGACTACTAAAAGCAAGAGCCCTCTTCATGACTCTCAAGTTTGTGCTCTCCTCCTTGATGCCAGCAATTCCCTGTGCCCCTCACTGCCATCTTTTCTAAACAAGGTGACAAAGTCCCCTTCCTGCCCTGCACTTCATTGTTGGAAGTCACAAATTAGGTGTAACTGAGAGATGTAATTTACACTCCCCCAGCTCGTTGTCTCACGCAAAGGCTGGGGAAGCTGCAGAGAGCCTGGGTCTTCACAAATGCCGTTAGCTCTTTCTAACACTGGGAAGCCCACACTAAAAGGAATGCCTGGTGTGTAAGCACTCACAACTGCAGGTCAGCTGAGAAACAGCCCTGCATTTAGTGTAAATGGCCCCAGTGTTTTCCGCTGTCTTTCACTTAAAGGATAACGTTCAGCCTCACACTCTAAAAATGGAGGAAGTCCTTCCTGACCTCACTAGCTGCTCCCATCAACTTTCCCATGCCTACTCCCCCTTCTTCTTTGCCTGATGTTTGCAGGATCTTAGCCCATTTTAGCCAGCCATTTCAGTATCTGGTTCAGTCTATGTTCCCATGTTTGAGGAGAGGTCCTTTTCAGCTGGGAAGCCCTGGCAGTTCCTTCAGTGTCCATGCCAGCAAGGCGCAGCCCATTGCTGACTCTGCTCAAGCGACAGCACCAGCCCAGAGGTAAAGCCACCTGCTCTGGCAAAGGTGCTCGGCTCCTCTCTTGGAGAGGCATGAGGAACCAAATTGTCTGGTTCAGCTGAGCCATGCTGAACCCTCAGCTAAGGTCACTGGATACTGACATTGCTGGCAGCCCGATTTCAGGTCACTATAAATGTGTTCTGAGGACCTCAAGGTTTAAACTATTTGCTGTAATGGTAGCTAGTAGTCAGGGATGTGCTGGGGCCATCCCTCCATTTCTGTGCTGATGAAAGGTACCACATAAATGTCCTATTTCTGTCATATTCTCCACACTTTAGAAGTCCTATGGGATAGCTGAACTGACTTGCATTTTCTTTGGCTCAGGAAATTCCTGCCCAAAGATATTTCCTAGTTTTCCAAACAAACTTTCCTCCCTGTCTTCCCTGCTCCTCCCTCCCTACAAGGCAGCTCTTCATTCTGTTTCACGAAAATCAAAGCAAGTTTCACAAAAAAGAAAGCAAGTACAAAACACTTACTTAATGTATGTATTGGCATTTCCCTCTGGGAAGACGTATGGATGTTTCTTCCGGAATACATGCCCAACGCGGCTGCAGGGAATGATTTCCAAACTCCCTCCACACATCCACACACGGAAGGAGATTTCTACAAGAGAAGCAGCTTCAGCACTTTGTCTTTTTGTCCTGGAGCAGTCTTGATCCTGTTGTTAGCACTCACTCCATCCTCTGCCACATTAAACTGGGGTAGAACAATTACCAGAGGGGCTTTCCTAGGCACAACTGCCTTAAAAGCACATTTCAAAGCTTCTTGCAAGCTGTTTGAAGTCAGTGCACTTGAAACCTCCCCCTAGCACAGCAGGTGCTACCACAATGGCAAGCGTGAGACAGTAAGCAGGTCCCTTTCATGCAACTTCGCTTACATCGCAGAATCATCTTGCCAGTTTTGCGCTCCCCTAATTACTTCTGCACTGCCTATTTCAGAGTCACTTCCCTCCAAAGGGCTGTCAAGTTCACCAAAAGAGGCTATGAATTCTCTTTACTAATGACTACAACTGTCATTATCTTTATGAATCCATTATTGACTCTGAAACTGAACAGAGAGCTGTGTATCCATCGCCTGTCCCAAAATTAATTGGAGCTTACCCCACCCAGGTACTCTGGGCCATCAGTGCCAATGGTGTGGTCCAGTATGACAGACATCCTCACACACACACAAACGTCAGGGGTGGGAGGGATTATCCCAAAAATCCAGATAAGCAGTCAGTACAGGAAGTGTCTCTCAGTCACTCCAAGTTGCTCACTGACTGGCCCATGGGGCCCTTCTCAAGGAAAATGAGCCTGTGGCACAAATGACACCAGAAGTTATAGATTTCTTGGCAGGGAGCTGGATGAGGTAGGATGGGTGAGCAGAATGGCTGATCTAATAGGTCCATCTGGTCCTAATGCTTATGAGGCTATGAATCCATAACTCTATTCTCACAGTCATGCTCAGATGGAATCAGCATGGAAAAGAAATTAAATGAAAATTAAAAGGCTTCTGCAGTTCTTTGAATCTTGACAATATAAAGCTACATGTAGCATGTATCTACTCCAACACTAATAATTCATGTTCACACCCCCATTTAAGTACAGAATTAACACAGGAGGACACCCATCGTCTTCGCCAGCCTATGCTCCCACCAGAACCCTCGCATATTCCAGCACAAGGATGACCTGTCCCTAGGCCGGATTCTGGCAAGACAATCACCTGTGCCAAGCACCTGTGGGCAGGCACTGCCAGTCCACAAAGCTGCGATCCCTCCAAAAGCAACTCACAGCTTCAGGGAGCAAAACTGAATTGGAGTCAGATCTTCAAACCCTTCTCAGCACACATGGCTCAGACCCAAGTTGCATGTTGCTGCAGAGGTGAAAGTCAGGTTCATGTTGCTCCTTTCCCACTCCCAACATATCTGCCTGCTCTTAAGCTGATGGAAATGGGAGGCTGATACAGCTGCAAAGCCCTCTTGCCTTGGTGACTGTGTCCTAAATTCAAGGCTTGATCCCAGTCGCAATAGCTGGCCCAGGCAAGCAGGGGCAACCAATGGGAGAAGTGGGAAAGCACAACAAGAAAGAGTACTCCTGTCCAGAAATTCCCTTCCTTTCCCTTCACTGCTGTGTTTACATGCAAGAGCTGCAACAGCAGCTGGAGCCTCACTACTTTCCTCAGTGCTGGGTATTAACAGGTCAATAAAACATATCTTTGTGCCATGTCCTGGTGCTATATTGGGAGCAACCTTAATCACAGCTGCAGGGAAATGAGATTACAGCAGGATGTGGCCACTCTAAGCTGCTGTGCTCAGTTTCCCTTGCACGTGGCTGCTGTTCTCATTTGTCTGTGTGTCACAGCTCCAGCCACTCTGCCAGCACTACTGTGTACATTAGAAGGGTGCCCAATAAAAGGGGACAATCCACCGAGCAGCTGTGGACCACTGCACGGCTATTGAATGGGGCCTTCCCTTCCTCTGGTCCGTTTGCTGTGCCTGGGAGAAGAGCAGCTCCCTGAAGTGCTAAAAGAGAAAGACTTACACCATTCAGTCCTCACCTACTCTTAATTGAAAGCCTAATGAAAAGACAATCTCTGTGCACAAGACACAGTGCTGGCAAGGCAGGGGATGGTGAGGATGCTGAGTTCTCTGCTTCAGACTAGTTGCATGCTGCAGACCCTACTCTAGGTCCAGCAGAAACAATTAAAGCACAAGTTTCCACCAGCAGGGATGACCCATGGAGCCATCCAGAGCAGCTAACAAACAAGGTTGCCAGACAGGCAGCCAAGAGCTAAGTGCCTCAAGAGAAGGTAAACTGAGGCACCAGTTAAGCATGGCATAGGATCAACTCAGAGGAGCCAGGGGAGCACAAACTGACAGTGTGCTTCCCTAGACCCTCAAGAGATGTTGCCAGTGCAAGTGGCCCCTCCAAGCAACTCCCAGAAGGGAGTAAGCAGTACCTGTTGCAGTACACTGGACTTGGCCTTCACTTGGCAAAATACCCTTAGCACTTCCTGCTGGTCTGCAAGTCCTCTCTGCCATTACTCATCTCCAGAGAATTAAGTTCATTTAAGAAGCAAAACACCTACAATATTCTCCTTCCAACCAGAACATGCTCATTTCCGTTTTGCCAGAAGCCTTCAACTCCCTCTAGCCGCCCAGTCATTAACATTAAAAGCAGAAGTGATGCTCCTCAGGACCAGAGTCCAGCATTCCTCAGGAGTAAGCTACCAGCAAAAGCATGCTTCACTGCAAGTGCCCAAAATGAGCAGCCATTCAGCCAGCTCCTGCTTTCTATCTCCAGAACTGACCAGGGCCAGCAGGGGCTCAGCTACGCTTGCCTGTGTGCAAAGGAGAGATGAGACATGCTGCCCTCAACTGCTGTGCCCGCAGGAGATGCAGCTGGGAGCCAAGCACACTTCTGCTCTCAGAGCAATGGGCAGGACAGGATCTGTCCTGCAGCTATGCAGACCTGCACTTTTTTGTTGCAATGTTAACCTGCCTGGCTTTCCTTTGTCACGCCAATGCCCTGGTACACCCTGCGGCACAAGCAGTGCTCGTTCGGTTGGGATCAACCTTCTGCAACACAGCACCAGTAAGGCAAACCTTGCACTTCATAGGATGGGCCATAACCACACATAAGGAGTGCAATGCCTACTCTTACAGGGCATCAGACAAGTTGCCAGGATGGAGCTTCCCCCAAGAGCAGGCCGTCCTGTCACTGTTCATCTCCCTGGAGCAGCTCAGACTGGCTGCTGTCAGAGACAAATGACAAACAGAGACAAGACAGTGGGTCAGGCACAGCATGGCAGCTCCTCTACTCCTCTCCTCCTGTCTAGTTCCCTTCTTGAATGCTTTATTTTGGCCACTAATCCAGCGGAGGAGGCAGGAGGGCTGCCACTGCCCTTTAAGGTTTCCTCAGAGTCACCCCTCTCAGACACTTTGGGTCAGTCTGGCAGCAAGACATGCACCCACAGAGGGAAAGCATGAAGGAGTGAGATCCCACTGCATAACAAGATATAAATAAATAAAATGCATCTAAGGGCACAAGGCATACGAAGCAAGCAACAGTGCCAGGCAGTGAATAGATTACTGCAAGGTGGCAGCATCTGTTCCCTTGGATGACTGACAGTATCGCTGTATGTGTTAAGACACAAGATCCTTCCTTCCTGGCTAGCCATACTCCCCAGAGCTGCAAGTTATTAAAGCCAGGTTCTGATCTGTCTCACTGACATTGAATACCTCCTCCTTCTTTCCTGGATACATTCTATTGCTCTGATCCACACCACCACTATGGCTTCAAAGACAGAATAGCCCAACCTGACCCAACTCCACTTGACATGGGGGGCAAGGGACATGCTGTTACCTCTTTCTTGTGCCATCTCAAACATGCAGGAGATTTCTTAATGCCCAGCTTGTCCCATGGTAAGGGGCAGAGGTGACTCAATTAAGGTCAGCTCTTAACCTTTTATTTTTGGTGCAGAAGTGACAGTGTCACGTAGAGCCTGGCAGCACTCGGCCATTCAGTGATACAGGAATGGATAAGCAGCCATGTTACCTTGCCACCTGTTTGTAGTGTGCTGAGGGAACTACTGTTTCAGGTAGTCTGCAAATTCAATGAGGCACTGCTGCCTCCTTCATAGTTTTGAAATGCTGCTGTCTATAGAGTAAGACACATCTTTCCTTTACTAAGAAGAAAATAAGATCAGGAAAGAATAAGAGGATGCATGTGGTGTTCTCTCATCTGTTGGTAACACCAGAGCTGAAAACTCTGTGGTTTAGTTATATTTACCTACAGAAAATCAAAGCAGCATGGAAGGCAGGCAATTCTGAGTACAAACAATTGCTCACTTCTCATAATTCCCATCAACAAGATGGTTGTTGGATCCTTTATTCTCCTGAGACCATAACCTATGAATGTGAGGGAAGCCATCCACAGCATTCAAACTGAAGTCCATCTGACATGACTCAGAAAAAGAAACTAACACAGCAAGACATAGGAGAAAGAAGAACTCACCGAAGTTCTCCCCACCCCAGATGTCCATGGCACTGTCGTACTTCCCCAGGTGGTTGAACCAGGCTTTGTCAATCACAAACAGCCCCCCAGCAATGATTGGTGTCCTGCAGAATGGGTAAGGAAGAGAGAACACACTCTCAAACACTGTTGCAGCATCTGGACGTGCTGAAGCAGCCCTTCCCTTTGCCTCTTCTTCCATCATCAGGACATTATCTATGTATCTCCTTCTCATCAAAACAAGGACAATGTACCTCAAAATGCATTCGAGCCTTTCTTTCAGCTATCTTGGTATTCTGCTGTCACTCATAAATTGCCTGGCACTTAATGACTGGCTAATGCACCCGTCAGTACAACTCCTACAGGCTTAAAGTTCACAGCCCTGATTGTAGGCTTCAACATCAAAAACGTACTTAGTGCTCGGTGGGTTATTCACTCAGACGGGGTTTTTGCCTGCAGCCAGCCTATTAAGAGCACTATTCCACTGGGGAGAGGAAGGCAGAGCCAACTCAGAAGGGCTTTTTAAAAGCCATCACTAGCTGTGTGATCTTTATTTCAAAACAAGATTATTTTCCAGACTTTGGATTAGCTAAGAAAACTGCACAGAGAAGGTCCATGAAGGAGGAGAGGGCAGACCCAGAAGACAGCTTGAGGAGACTTGCCATTTGTGGCACAAGTCCCATCTCCATCCAGTTTTAGACAGTGTGGATGCCTCAGCATAGGCTTGGGAAGTGCCGGCATGGCTGCTGTGCAAAAGCTAGCGTCCACAGTGCCCTACGCTACAGGATGATCCAGAATACAAGGCAAGCCTTTGGAAAGACAGTGAGAGTTTCTGTTAACAGCAGCATCGTAAGGAGAAGCAGTGCTTTGCTCCCTTGGAAGCTTTCTGAGGCCCTGAGCTTCCCCCAACACTCAGCCTTCTCTAGGCCTCACACCACAGCATTTCATGGCTGCAGCTGCAGACACCAGCACCAGGCTTGCTGCCAGGACAGATTTTCAGCAGAATGAAGGACTCCCTCCATCCCACAGCATGAGGACAGATAGCATGTCTCCTGTTCAGTTTTGCTCTCTCTCCTGCACCCCCCATTTCTGAGAAGTCTTCAGCGAGGTCTAGAAGAGCAGTGCTGATATGGAAAGGCTGAACAAGACACCATGTTCTTATAATGTGGACTGAGGATACTGCCTTGTTTTTAAGTGATAGCTGAGCTGAGAGAAGCAGTAGTCTACAGCACTGGGCTTTTTCCCCTAACCACGATCCTTAACACTACCTAAACACCAATAACCATAAATATATCCCTTCTACTTTTGTGGAACCCACAGGCATCAGTGCTGATGGGTGAAGCTGTACTGCAAAACCCAGGCTAGCTAGCTAGGAGCTCACTACAGGTATTACAAGCACAGAGCTGTCCTGGAAGAAACAGCACAGTGCTATGGTCCATGGGAATACACATGAGGTCAGAGGAGAAGCCTGTCCTGCTCCACATTACAGAGGTGCTTCCTACCCCTCATGACTTACTTAATGGGTTCTGTGGGATCAAGTCGTTTGGCTTTCTGCTCTGGGGAAAGTTGCTCCCATTTGAAATGCAGACTCCAATCAAAACCTAAAATGAAAGTAGAGAAGTGCCATAGGGGAATTAAAAATTGGTATGAATTGGGAGGCAATGCGGGATACAGAAGCCATGTTTGATGAACCATTTTCTCCACTTTCAAATGACTTAAGCCACAGGGATGCAGCTCTTGGGAGAAGAGTCCAAGGACTAAAGTATTTTACTACTACATATGAACAAGAAACAACACATTGCATTATAATTGCAAAGTCTGAATCACAGAGAATATTCTGAGTTGGAAGGGACCCACAAAGATCACAGAGTCCAACTCTCAGATGGCACCACTACCTTCCTGGAGAGAATTGAACTCCCGGTCTCCCACGTAAGAGGCGGAGACACTTATCACTATGCTAAAGTGGATTTTCAAGCACTCCAAAGGAAGGAAAAGTCAGAATTAAAGCTGCTGCTGAAACCTCACTTAGTTCCCCTGTGCACACAGACACATGCTCTAATGGATAGTGCATACTACAAATAGCACAAGCATACTAACAAGCACTGCAGTTGCATCCTTCATTTATTGCCTAGACATCCCCCACCTCCTCCTGTCACTTTCAGTGCTGCCAAGGGGCTTTGATGTGACCCTTCTTTTCTGCTTGACCACCTTACCTACTGTAGCAAATAACCATTCCTTACACCATGCTCACCTGCCTCTAGAATAGCCTGGAAACAGACAGCAGGGAGCACTGAACAGTGCTAATGTGCTTTTTTTGTGAGATAGCAGGAGCCAGAGGTATGGTGTAAAGCCACTACCTCCTCAGGCCAGTGAATGTTCACACCATGGAATGGATGCCCATGGGCCATGCACGATGCTTGGACTTACCTCCTCTGAGATCGGAGGAAGCTGCCACATAGGCAAAAGTGTCCAAGTTGATGATGTCAATAACAGGGCTGACCACTCGAGTGGGATCCTGGAAAGAATGAACAAAAAGACACCTAACTTCAGATGACACCACTCAAACTGGTCAAGGGATGCTCCAAACTCCTGGAGACTGGAAGCGGCTAGAAATCTTGGTGTCATTCAGATTTGTCAAGGATCATTTCTCTCCAGCTTGGGCTTCACCTCCAGTCTCTCCTTCCACAGACTGTGCCTGTAGTCAGCACCCAACTGGACTGGATGCAAAGATCCTTCTGCCTTTTGCAAATTCACCAATGTATTCCCCTTTCACCGCCCTTAAATACTTCTAACCGAAATTCAGAAGGCAAGTGACTAACAGGCAATTGAAATGACAGATAAAAACCCCATAGTCATGCAGCTTAAATACAGGTATGTTTTTTAAATGCATAAATTAGGGCAATACAGTTACAATTTTCCCAAAAGTGTGAAAGGGTTAAAAAAGAAAAAGACCTGATTTATTTAAAATAGTTGGTGGTGATTTAATTAACATCTTGTTATGGGCAAAGAGATTATACAAACAGTGATGAAAAAAAATATCTACAGGAGGAAGAGACACTGACAGCTTTGACTAGTCTCTTATCTCCCTTTTTCTTTTCAAAAATCCCAAACTCCAATTATAGCTCAAACTTCAAGGTTTTACCCTCACCAGATCAAATTGTTTTTCACAGCCATACAAAAGAAAGCATCTGACCACAAAAGAGCCTGCTCTCTCACTGGGAAAAGACTTTGTTTTAAAAATTAGTTCTGACAAAGGAGTATTCAAATGTAGCTGTAGGAAGAAGCAACCAAAGGCCATGAGCTGGGAGCTGCACTAGAGTTGATTTTCCAATTGAGCATGACAAATACTTGGTATTTCCATACCAAGGTCAACCCAGGGGTCTTATTATCACTTCCACTGAGTCAAACATCTCACTGAACGGGCAAGGTCTGCAGTACCTACGCACTGCATGGGGAAACTCAAGAAACAGCCAAGCACTATGAGCTTTTCAAACCCATCAAATCCATCCTGGCTGCTGCACAGTGCCCCCTAAGCTGCCATAGCTCAGTACAGCCAAGTGTCCTTCAGGTGCCTGAGGGTAGGGAAAAGGTTTTAAGCAAAGCATCTGCTTTGTGTGTTCAACACTGCAGGGAAAATACTGTATTCACTCATTTAAAACTTGCCCCTCAAGCATCTTACTAGTGAGCACTTCTAACTTCCAACTGACACTCATCCCCAATTTCACTTCCACTGCTACTCACTGCACAGCACAACTTCTTGTAAGAAAATTCCCTTCAGGTCTTGGCTGAGTGCATTACTGCAAAATACCCTTGAGCAGTGCTGCCTTCTCCCTGCCTCACTTTCCCTGCCATGTCCTGGGAACATTTATATTTACTCAGCTTTCATGAAGGTCTGTCTGACCCTCAAAAGAGAAGGACGACACGCTCAAGAGCACAGCGCTGTTGCTATGATTTATTCTGGGCTGAGCACCAGATCTTATTATAGGCAGCTTCATCTCTCTGTTTTTTTGATACCCACCCATGCCAGGGCATGTTAATATTAACAACACCCAAGTCTTCAATCCTCTTTCACAAGCCTGAGAATTCATTTCTCCAATACACTTCTCAAACATACCAACATATGGATCTAAATCAACAGGAAAAAACTCTGAAAATAGTCCTAAAAATAACAGATACATTTCAGCCTTGGAGAAGAACTTCAACTACAGCTTGTCTGCCAGCCTCCAGATCATGGCCTTGTAATGGTCAGCATTGGTTGCTCCTCTGGCCCCACAGCAGGATTAGGCAAAGTAAGAGGGCCAGGCTGCCCCTGGTGTGCATTCCCCTTCCCAGGACAGCAACAGACTGGGAGGGTATTTCAGCAGGAAATATGGGGTACGTCCATTGGCACATTCCAATGCCATTCGTAAATCCAGTTTTCAGGCAAGCTTGTTGAGTCATACTATAAAAATACCTCAGGCTGCATAACTACATTTTTTGAAAGGTTATTCAGTTGAAATGCACCATTAATGTCTTTAGAGATATTTGTTCCATATGTAGAAACTGGAGTCCATGCCCACACACTCTCAGTAAACATGCTGGTGAAAGACACTGACCACTGTGTCACTTCCTGGGACATGCACCCTCCTAGGCATAGGTCTGAGACCCCCCCCAGACCCATCTTCATTCTCCACACTCCATCACTTGGTCTCCCTGCCTGTTTCCAAATCCATATGCTGGGTATGTGCCGCCCAAAGTCACAAGTGAGTGCCAGCCTGGGAGGGATACTATCAGCTGCTGGGAAAGCTTGACATGGGGTTTGAGGGGCACTTTCACATGGGTGCATGGTGGCACACACAGTCTCTGGCATTTCTTACCATGGAAAGCTGCAGGAATGGCTGCTCTGGCTGAGAAAATAAGAGAAGTAATGTGTAGGGTGGCTGACTGGTGGTTGCAAAAGTGCCCAGGTGTGCTTTGCGGCACGCATCGCTCATTTGTTTGGAACTTTAGCTCAAAGCAGACTGTTCCTAGGAGCAACAGAGTGAGAAAATGCTCTTCGTAGGCGGCTGATCCTCACGGAGCAGTCGGACGGGTAACCCACCTCTTGAGCACAGCCTGAAGGTGGCAGCAGTAACATTCCGTACACTTCACTGATCAATACTTTAACCCTGATGGAAAGGATAGGTACAGTGGGCGTGGGAAGAAGGAAACCGAGGATGCTGCTCTTATCCTCAGTCTTCTTCAACCAGTTAAAAAGCAAGCAAGTGGGACTCTACTTGCTTTGCAAGTCCCTTAACACTCTTCACAGTACATCGTCTTCGCTGCCTGGGGCTGCAACACATTGGGCAAGGTAAGGGTAGCATGAGCAGTGGGGCAAGTTTACAGACTGTCTTACTTCCAGCTAGAGAAAGATTCAACCCAGAAAAGAAAACAAAAAGACTCCACAGAGGAGATGCGTGCATTTGACACTGTATTCAGACCACGAAGCAGAGAAACTCTTACAGTGATGCTGCACATGACATTTACATCCATGTACATCCAGGGGACCCGAACACGGGGCACTGTCCCAGAGCTGCACCAGAAAGCGTATCTGCCTGTCCCCTTCCTGTTGCCTTCCCTGCCCTTCTCTTGCCAAAACACATCAAAAGTTCTGCCTGGACAAGAGGTAGTTGCTCTGGACATTCCTCACTGAAGTACAGCAGGTCTTCGGCAGAGAGTGTGGAAAGGCTGCCTTAAAAATCTCAGATAAACAATCAATGCTGTAAAGTTTACTTGTGAACCCCACCCTGGGCAGGCCAGCTATGAGGGTCAAGTGAGGTATCATAGGACATGTTATTACGCCACCAGAGCTGCAACTGATAATATGAAAAGACCATTTTCATTACATTTATCAGCAGCACTGTGTTCTAGCCTGCAAACTAAGGATGGAAATCTCTCCAGCACTGGCTGTGCTACAAGTGCCAGCAGCACCAACTGTCCTCATCTAGTGAGGAGACACCTGACCTGGTGTTGCGCCTCCCCTGTCCCATCGCTGAGGCACAGAGGGGATGTACAACCCAGTCAAAGTAGCTATCACATATGGAGTTGTGAAACGGATAAGAGGCATCATGAACACCAGCCAGGCAGGTTTCTCCATGACCCACCACCTCAGCCTCTCCTTGCTCCTCAGATGCCCCTATGTGAACATAATTCAGTAATTTTGGAATTACTGAGTAATTAACAGTAGCAATCAGGAGCCAGAGGTGTAACAGGGGTGAACGACCAAGGCACGGCGAAGGGGAAGGGCCACGGGTCCGTGCTGATGCTTCATCCTCTGCACCCTGGTGCCAGCAGGTCACCAGCACAGAGCTCCCTGTGACTCAAGTGACAAGGCACCAGGAGCCTCTGTGTGCACGTCTGATGAAAGAGTCGCCGCCGGCGAAAGGCGAATGTCATTGTCTGCTCTGAAATCAGCAGAATTTAAATCCTATTAAATCAATTTATTAGAGCTTAATTTGCATGAAATTAAATTCGGCCCCTATTCAAGGAGCCGTCACTCCCTTAAATCATCATCACTGAGCATTTTACATGAGCCTAATTAAAAGCCCTACTGGAGCACTGCCCACGTATTCCCCTTTCACCACTCAAACTGTGCTTGCTAGTTTAGAGTCTCACTGCCCTGAGAGATAACTCATCCCACTCATCCACCCACATGCTCCCCCAGTCACAGAGACACCCCACCTGCTCGTTGGGTGGAGGAAGACAAGCAAAGGCCCTTTGTACCATGACTTCCTTACTTGGATGCATGCATACAGCTGGTTATGGTTGGATGGTCATGAGGAAGGAAGAGGAGGTAGATATCAGCAATACATCCCCTGAGGGTGACCCTGGTCTCCCAAGAGCACTCACCTCTTTGATTCTCTGCAGCAGAGGGAGCAGCCAGTCCTTATTCACCTCACAGTGACTGTCCAGAAAGGTCAGGACACCCGCTTTTGCCACATCTGCCCCTCGGATTCGGGACCGGATCAGACCTGTTCAGGGACACACCACATCAGCTGCTGTCCAGAGGGCTGGTAACAAGCCCAGGCTCCTCCAGCATGCTCTCCTGCACTCATGCATTTCCCGGGTTTTGACCTGCCCGTTCAGATGAAACGCAGCCCAGGTTCACTGTGCCTCCTTCCTGGTGCTGCAAGGCATGCTAACCATTTCCTAATGCTAACCATTCCCCAAAGCAAATAAAGGCTCCACCAAGATAAATGATTTATGCCATTTATGCTGATCCTTAATTCGCACAATTAATTCTGCTGTCACTTTCTGGGGTAAAACACAACTCAAAATGCTTTCATGACCTCCTGCAGGTAATAAATCTAACACAGATGTAAGGCAGTAGGGAATGAGTAGAGGGTGGGATAACCTTGTGAGTTAAGCTTTTCTTAGACTGCTAACTTTGCCCTGCTGTGCCCATTTCCATGTTCCCAGTCACCTGCAGATCTCTCTTCCACCCTGGGGAACGTGCTGATCTACAGCAAAATGTTAGCACCTTGAAAACCAACTCCCTTTCCTTGGTAGAAAATGTGTTAAGAGCCCACTTGGCTCACCAGGGCCTTAATGGTCAACTTAGAATCCTTTAGACATGGGAGTGGATTGCTGCATGCAATTGTGAGAAGAGAAAAATGAAAAAAGAGGGAGGTCATGGAAAGCATCTGCATACATGCATTTCACACTAGACTTCCCACCAAGATGACTGCTCTTAAACTGGTCTGCTCCTATTTATGCAGGAATTAACCAGCTTCTCAACACTCTTCCTGCTTGCAGTCAATGCTCAAGTGAACTGCAGCATAAGAAAGGAGATGGTCTGTTGGCAAATAAAAGGATACAGGTGACTCAAGGAGAGCAGAGCTTCTTTATGAAGGAGAAATAGTGCCAGTATGAGGGAACATAGGAACAGATAAAGAGAGAGAGAAGGATTTCAGGGAGCAGTCATTCATCAGGTCTGTGCAGAAGGTCACTAGTGGAACAGGGCAAAGGAATAGCTTCTGAGCAGGAAGGAGAGGGACAGGAGAAAAAAGCCTGGAGCAATCTAGCACTTGCCAAGGTCACTTCCTACAATGCAGGTTGTCCATGTATTTCTCTCCGCAACTCCTAAGATCTTGTGGGTAGGTACAGTGTCCTGTACCCACCCCAGCCCTTCCCAAATCCTGGCAGTCCCCAAGGGATACAGTTTAAGTGCTGTATTAAGCCAGGTAAGCCCTGGGTAAACAATGTATTAAGGTAAGGCTGAGTTCCCACATTCTGACTGATTTACAGAGCACTAATACCTGTGGGTTTATCCAGTGCTAGAGATGAGCACATATCCCCCATAACATAACCTCCTTAACACAGGACAGAAAGGCGAGGAGGTAAGGGTCTATGCAGACCTCCCTTACCCTCCTCCCAAAGCAGGTATGTCTCTTACACCCACGGGGGTTGATGTCACCTTGTCACCACACCAGCAGAACTGAAACCCTCTGTAGAAAGGATCTGCAAAGAAACCTCCTCTGCTCCTCAATCCAACACCAACCACCTTAATCCCTCACACTCTTGATGTGCAGCATTAAAAAACTTGGGGTTTTGTTCTCCTAATACTGCAAGGTAGGATTTGAAAGCACACATGTAAGCTATGGGAAGCTGGAAAATGTCTCAAAAGGTTGCTAGCAGCAGCCCAGTAGGACATACATTTATCTTCCATATAACCCTTCTTAATCTTTCAAATATAATTAATTATGTATTTTTAAAAAATCCCATAGAAGCAGCAGGAGCAGATCTCCTCTCTTTCATGAGAGCAAACGTCTTTACAAATAAGACCCGGGGCTTTGTTTTTGCCTGTTCTAATTTTCTGGCTAATAAGCTACAGCTGAGCCTCACTGGATATCTTAATAGCCCCATCTTTTTCAGTGAGAGGGGAGATCTATTTCAAATCCTCGCCCTTCATCACATCTCCTTTTATCATGGCTCCCCTGTCGCCAGGAGTTGCTGACCTCCTTTGTTGGCCTCTCTATGGAGGTCTCCCCTGACCCCATCACTCTCACACCTCCCAAAATCTGGGTTCCCCATCTGGATTGTGCAGGTAGCTCTTACCTTCTCGCCGTCCATTCCGCAGGCACTTCACCTTGGGGAGCTGGCCCAACAATCGGCAGTCATCAGCTTGGGAAACACGAAAGGGAGGACATGTCACCCTCAGCCCTCATAGTGACTCTGGCAGCAGAAATGAGGAGTCCTAGGGAAGACTGGGAGAGGGAGAAGACCCTGTCCTGGACTAGTTAATGCCTTGTTAGGGTTAAGGCACTGCTGGGTCGCAACAGTCTTATCCCTCAACTCACACAGCATAAACCAGGACAGGCAGAGCAGCAGTTTTCATAACATTAGTGTAAATTCAGCAAATTTACACTGAGAGCAGCTGAGTTATGATCTAAAATTAGCATAGAAGAGTTGTGGTCAGAATCTGGCTTTTTGCACATTAATGCAAATGACTGTTTTTGGTAGCTGCAAAGCAACACACAAGCTGTTTGATGCCTGTCCGCCTGGCAGGGCAGGAGCTTCCTGTGGTGGCCTGGAGCTTTCAGCAAGGAGAAAGGGATGGTCAAAGAGAACCCTATGGAGTGGCTAGGGGCTCTTCATGCCCTCGGCAGTAGCTCTGTGGGGCAGAAAGGCCTGACAACCACCTACACTTGAGCTAGGGTCACCTGCCATTACTCTTGCCCTGTTGCCGCCTACAGCCCCAGTACATACACCCAGATATGTCCCAGCAAGTGGAGGATGTCAGAGCAGGGCCAGAGCTGGGTCTGCAGGCAGGTACATCCATCACAATCCCCTCTATCTCCACAATCACTTCGTGCCTCTCACCACTTTGCCTCCTCTTCATTTGCACTAGAAACACACACAGGTGTGTTCCATTCCCTCTGCCCAATCCCAGCACCCATACACACCTCTGAGCACCTTCATCCCCTCCAGCAATCTTTGTTGGTAAGACATGTCACTGTAGCCATACCCCTAACAATCTGGGGACAGAGCTGGGGTATGGGAGCAGAAGAGGCAGAGCTTGGCTAGGGACCTACAATGAAAACCTGCTGGGAATAGTGGGAGCTCATGTGCAGAAAAACTGCATCACAGTGAATAACAAGTCAGCAGGCAGAGAAAGATGAGAAATGAGACACAACTGGACATGAGATAAAAGCACTAATTGTTTGGGGGGGAGAGGGTTGCAGGGAAAAAACTGACCATATGTGTATAGCATACTATGCAAATACATATGTGCATTTTATGTAAATGCATGCAGAGCAGATGCCAGCAGGTTCAGACTGTCACAGGGAAGAAGATGTCAGAGAGCCAAGAAGTCCAGAGTCACCGAGGGGATGCTGTAACTTACACAGGAGACAGGCTCTCCTCTGGTACCCTGGGATGAGTTTAAAGCCCGCTCTGCTCCTTGTCCCTGGCTCACAGCACTTGGCACACTTGGACAGAGAAGCTGCATTTCTACAAACCTGTTTCCTTTCAGGAAGCCAAGTGCTTTCCCTATTTAGCCAAATACCCAGCATTTACTTCCCTCACCCTTCAAAAATCCTGCTCTGCTGTACTCCAGGGCAGCTCGAGTCCTTGCACCTGCTCCTCTTCCCTGTCACAGTCATTCTGCCAGTTCCCAGACTTGCCTTGTCTGCCCACCCCATGCCCTAGAGCTGCTCCAAAGCTCACCATAATCACAGCAACTCCTTCCCCTAGCTTTGGCGACTTCCCAGGCAGGTGTCAATGCCAAGAAGTGTTCATCATGTGAAACCTTTCCCTAATGCTCTCTGAGGTAGTGCCCATTTGTAACGTTCAAGAACAAAGCCTACATTCTATTTTTTAAAAAACAACCTGTCTGGCTTTGTCCTCACATTTCCTAGTAAACAGCTACATTTTGCAGCTCCTTCAAATATAAGAACCACAGACCACTCAACCAGTTTATCATCCTTTTTATGCCTGAGACTATTTTTGAGCACTTACTCTCAGAACCTGGATCTTCAGCTCGCATGTCACACCAGGCAAGATCTTTAACTGGGGTGGTTCCTTGGGAGTCCCTGGGGCTTCAGCTGCCTTGTACTGGAGAACAGACCTATTGATTTTTCACTTGAGTCACACTGTTAACTGGGAGAGAATGGCAGGAGGATGTGGGCTGTTTGCGTGGTGTACAGTGCTATTTACGGTGCATCTCAGAAATGGGAAACCCACACAGGGAATCCTCTTTACATGGGTGAAAAAAAATCAAGAGTTGCTGAGCACCCACGCAAATGTATGCAGAACATATACATAGGTCAAAAGGGTCAGACCGTCATTATTCCATGCAATTCCAGTGGTGTCAACCCAGGATTGCTCCTGGCTGCAGCTGAAAACCAGATCAAATACACCACAGCTGTGGCAGGACACCACCATGTAAGGACTGAATTCATGTCTACTGTGCATAAAAACGATTTGCCATGCACTTTGCTTGTGTTATTTTCATGAGAAGAGATTTGATCATCTGGAATTTGAATTCTACACGTGGCGATGCAAACCCAGCACAGCAGGGTTTGCTCTCCACAGGTTTAAATTTCCTCCCACTTCAGCAAACTCTCCCCCATCTCTGCATAAATCTCAGTCTGTCAGAGGCTCTTTTGGTCAGTCTCTTTGCTTTTAACACAGAAAGGGTCACTTACGATCATCACTGAAGTCATCCACTAGTATGATTTCATGGACGAGGTGCACCGGGGTGCGGTTCAGCACACTGAAGAATGAAGAGAGAAAATCCATGACAATGCTTGACCAGCAAGCCCAGCAAACAGAGTAGAAAAGCCTAGGAACTGATCCCTGCCAAAGGATGGGAGACCAGGCTTGGATTTCCAGAAAGAATATACTAGATAAGACCCAGAAACCACTCCCCACCAGGCCCCAGTAATCTACAGTGTCTGGCTATCAACACACTGTAGCCTAACCTAAGAGCCAAGTGCTCAGGATTCCTGGAAAATAGCTGAGATTCACCCTTATCACCTTTTTGAGCAAAAGCAGAGCATCACATAAAGCCAGGAAAAACTGGCTTTTCACCATCATGTACATTGCATCAAGATTCCTAATTGAGTTTACAGCAAATCTGCTGTCACCCTATCACCTCCTCTGGGGCTAATGATATGGTGTCCAGTGACAACAGGGCCAACACAGAGAAAATTACCCAGCTCAAACCCATCTTTACACAGCTCACAGCTGTGGCAGGATAACTCCTGCTTTTTTCAGTGAGCACAATCTTCCCTTAATTATGCCACCAAGGATTTTGTTTAGTACGTATTACTATTATTATTAAAAAGTCTAGACCTGTTCTTTCCCTTTCTTTCACAGCACTGAGAGAAACAGTTGGCATACAGAACATCCCAAGCCAGATGCTTGAAATAGAATCATAGAATGGTTTGGGTTGGAAGGAATCATAAAGATCACCTAGTTCCAATGCCACTGCCATGGCAAAGGATACCTTCCACTAGACCAGGATGCTCAATGCCACACCACACCTGGTCTTGAATGCTTCTGGTAAATGGGCATTTACAATGTCTCTGTGCCAGTGTCTCACCACACTCATAGTAAACAATTTCTTCTTTATATAATGGACCCTCCCTCTGTATTGTGTTCCTGGATTTTCTTGTCCCCAGCAGAAATCCTGAAATAAAGGGGAGTTTATATCAGACCAGAGTGAGGAAGCCAGGCACCAGCCTCGTGGACGTCCTCAAAAATCAATTCCAAGAATTACTTTCTCTGGAAACACAAACCCTGCCACTTTCAGTTTCAGGATCTTAGCAAAAACCATTATTTTATCCCACTTCATAGGCCTTGCGTGTTAATGTCGGGGTGGGGAGGGAGAGAAGGACGCTGCCTCCTAAGCAACTGTCATGGTGGGAGCCCCAACAACTGGGAGCTGCTGTGGCCACCCAGACATCACTACAGCTTGTACCAAGCAGAGTTAGACAACACAACCTCACCAAAACTCACAGACTGCAGAAAGTACTAGGAAAAAGTGGCTGAACACCCCTCCTCCTGCTGGGGCACACAGAACAATTTAGATGTGCAGTTTCCACCTGTCAAGTGGTTTTTAATTATTATTATTAATAGGTTTGTTATTTTTTAAAAATCCCCATACATGAGAGCTGAGTTCAGCAAATTACCGCAGCCGAGCATCAGCAGAGAGAGACAGGAGAGCAATATCACGCTCAGTGGAATATTTAACAAGTGCTGATTGCCTGGAAACCTAACTCAGTGAAACCTGCAGAAAAGAAGCAAGCTTGTAAAAAAGCCAGAAAAATAAATAAATAACCCTCTGAGAGCAGGAGGGGAGGAGGCAGTGGGCAACTTGAACATGCAAAGCCTGCCTCGGCCAAGTCTCCCCTACAGATCTGGCTGCCAGAAATGCAACGCAGAGCTTAACTCTACAGGAAGGCTGTCATTGAGGGGGCTGATGCTGGTTTTGCTGGTACCAGCCAGAATAACTCAATCAAAGCCGTTGTACCAGGCTGTGAAGACTCCAGCCTGGGCTCTAAGTGGTACTCAGTGCCTTGGAGGAATTCCCCCCAAGGGCAGCTCTTATAGAAGAAAATCCAGCATGAAAATTCCCACAGTGCTGAGCCAGAAAGATGTGCAGAGCCACCTCAGCTCTGCTGCTCCTTCTGTGCAGGTCATGGAAGATGTCCCCTGAATGCCAACAATGTCCACCTGTGGGATTCAGAGGGTTGATCAGAGCAAGAGGGAAAAAGCCAGCACGCTGACCTACAAGGCAAGACCATCTCCAAGGACTGTTCTGGCTCCATAAACCCTCATCCTTCCATGGAGTGAACAACAGACACTACTGTGGGTAACACAGCATCACCTCACCTCGTACCATTACAGCCCTCTCCCACCAAATCACTTGTGGGACTCACTCACCACAGGACACTTTTACAAAACTCAAGTGAACAACTCACCCTGGTGAAGATGGTCCAAAGGCTGGCTCTACCATGGCTTTAAGGGACCTGATGTCCACTGATCTTAGCATGTTTTGAGCTGATTGCCCTTGCAAGACTGTGTACAGACCCCAGCAAGTCCTGAAACAGCTGTTAAGCTAAAGGCCATTTGATGCAGGCACAAAGAGATTCAAAGGCTGCAACACTGTGACCATAAGTCAGCTTCCCAACGCAGCCAAGAGCAAGAGCACCAGTTTTCCAGAAATGCCAAATTCACATCTCCAAAGCATTTTCTGCCCCTGCTTTACTAATCACACAATAACACATACACATGATGCTGTAAACACAGGAGACTAAAACCTCCCACTCCTGTAGCACTCCCTGGGGAGGATGGGTAACAGAGGCACCAAATCCTGCATGTTTTCAATGCTCCAGGTTTTTTTTCAGCTAGACTATAAAAGCACTCCTAAAAATTCAAAGCTGGCTTTTCTATTACTTTTGCCTCTGCTCAGCTTTGATTTTTTCTTTAATATTTTCCTTTCTTTATGTCTGTGCCTGGCTTTTTTTCCCCCTTTTATACGGGTAAAATCAGAAGACAGTATTATAGTGCTTTGAAGTTCCTCTGTTATTTATAGATTTCTTTCCCTGAAATCAAACATAGGTAGGTATATGCTGCATTGATGGGCATATTTTAACAAATCAAACAGCTTTTATACTCTGTTGAGAGTATAAGAGAGACAGAGATCACATTTTCTCCCTTAAATTGCCAAAAGTCCTGTTACTGCTGAAATGAAAACTCGTGCCTCTAAGTCCAGAAAGTGCCCACACTTACTCAACCCATTAATTCAGCAGATTCGCTGCTGAATTATCTTGAAAAGTCAATGCTGAAAATTTCTTTGTTTCAATCGATTTAGCAGACCATATGCAGATGTAGTCATGGAGAATTTCACCTTAAATTTTAATCATTAAGGTCCTTCTTCCATCCTCCTCAACAATTTGCGAGGATCCCTTTCCACCTACCCAGTACGAGTGGAGCCAGCAATTTCACCTCTAAATAAACACCAGCGCAAAAGCCACCCTGACATGCAAAACACACAAAATGTTTGTAGGGAGGAGTTTACCCCTGACCAAAAGTCAGTATGGTTTTGGTTGTCACCAAGAATAGCACTTGCTTTGGAGAGGTGACTGTGGATATTGATCCTTGGGAACTCATGAACCCATTAATTCTCTCCATGGCAACATATCGGGAGCTGTTGGGGGAAAAAAACCGAAACACCTTTGGGAGTATAATAAAGTGTGCAAAGAGCAAAGGGTCACAATTATCAAAATCAGACCAAGAGTGCGGAGAGAAAATGCCCGCCAAAATGAGCTGCTTCAACAACCCCAAATGGCTAATTATGTAGGAAGAGAGACATCACACCAAGAATAACCATAATGAGCTTTGATTACACTGCGGCTTTTGCATTTTATTCTTTCAAATACCCACCAAGCTCTTTGAAATTCAAGAGTTCTCTTATGTTAACATCAAAAGGTAAAAGCGCATGGAGGGCTGTGTACTTTGTCACCATGAGAGATGATTAGCAAATTAAGTAAAAAAAAAGTCCAAGGTTTAAGCAAAAAGCAGGAAAAAAAAAAGAAATGAAAAAACAGTCAGCACAAAGTGCTAATTATATAGTTTCTGTGCAACACCTGGCTTGTTTTTGCTTCTCTAATCAGGCTCATTTCAGTTATGGCACAGACTCTATATGGTGCCAACTCTGCCTTAGCAAGGAGGTACACGGCTTTGTCATCTCCCTGTCTCAGACGTGTCTGAATGCAGACAAGATAGTGGCACAAGGGGAAGGTGTGAGGTGCTGCCTGTCCAGCACATCACTTCTCTTACTTATGAGGCAGAAAAATGAAAGGCATGGTATTTTCTCTGCTAATTAATGATCTAAATATTTCATGGGATATTCACAGCACTCATATCAGCACTTTTGCTAGAGGATGTGTTTGGGTTTGTCACTGAGAGGTAAATAATTTAAGTTTCTTTATTCCTGCTCTGAGCTCCCCAGCTGCAAGTTTGAAGAATAAATAAATAAAAACCACTTAGCAGAGTAAACGGGGCTGTCTCACTCCCTGCCCAGCAGGTCATCCACACAACAGGATTAAAGCTCCCTTGCTAAATCCAAGCTAGCATAGGACAGAAATACAGGAAGGAATAAAGCGATCTTTTTCAAAAATGTTTAAATGCCTCTGTACTGCTTATTGTCTCCCTTGCTGCTGCCTTCCCACCTTGGTTTTACTCACATGGTCCCATCCCTGTATTCTTGGAGACTCACCATCTTTAGAGCACTGAACCTTGGAGCTTAGAATACATGAAACCAAATGACAGAGGGATAAGGAACTTGTTCAAGGTCATTTGAAAAGTGAGTGGTTGGAACAACCCACTGGTACTTTCTCCACCATCAGCACAGTTTAAAAGAATATTAAAAAATCTGGAGAGCTATTTTGCTATTCATCATCTCCTCCTTTCTAGCCTCTTTTCCCCTTTTCTATTTCCCTTTCTCATGACACCCATTCCCTACTATCTGGGCAGTTGTATGTATTCACAAGCATAGTTGAACCACATGCATTTATACATGCTGACTATACCATCTGCAGAGATTTGGGCATTTGATTAATTTGTTTGGTTTGTTGTTTTTTTTTTCTTTACTTCCAGCTGGCAAATGGTCAGAGAAAAAGATCATGAAACTTTTAAATTAATTCATTATTCAACACAGTACACCAGCTTTTCCCAATAGCTCTGACAATGCAAAACTTCATAAACAAACCATCCCAAACACTCACAATGTGACTTTCATAAGGGATGCTGTGGAGACCACTTGTTGGTGCCTCTGCTTCACTGGTCAGAGCACTCACATCCCTACCAAGAGCCACGTGAAACATACTGAGCCTGCAACACAGCTCAGCCTCAGCACTCAGGGAACATTAAAACTCTCAAGCATCCAGGACAATGGCAGGAATAGCAAAATCCCTCCTGCTAATCAAGTACATGGTCTCTTCTGCAAGAGGCGATTTCTCCCCCGGCTAGATGGTGCCTTTACCAGCATTTTCTTCTGCCACTCCTCTGTGTTTACATGGGGCCCTATAGGAAGTGTGCCCTTTGCAGGGACAATGTCCCATGGCAACATGGCTTTGGACAAGCCAAGGAATGTCCCTTTGCCCTGTTTCTTGCTCCTGCCATGGCAATTAACTGAGAACATTGGTTTTTCAACACGGCTGTAAAATTCAACATACTGGAACTCAGGAAACCAGGTTTCCAATTCAAAACCTTCCACCAGCTACAGACAGATCACCTCTCTGCTTCTCAATCTGTCCATCTGTCACCTGGGTTGTCCCAAGGGTCCATTGTGAAGATGTACCTGGGGTAACAGAGCCAAAGAGGTGCCCAGTTTACTCACCACCACACTCAAAACACTTGGCCACAGACTGCCCCAAATAGCACAAAGCAGTGTCAGGAGGACAAAGTTTGTTCTGAATGGCCTTGGAAAATAATCCATGCTGTTATAGACACTGTTGGATGGAGTTATTTGGAAGATCTAATTAAACTAAGTATTTGCCAAGGAAGAGAGGAAAAAAACTCAAGCAGTCAGAAGACAGAGCAAATTAACCTACAGATGCTAAAGAGGCAGACGAGCTCTCAGCTGGGTTCAAAAAGAGGCAAGGAGGTGCAAGAGACATGCACAATCACAGCCAGAGAGGAACAGAGCAAGATCCACGTCACCAGCACAACTTAACCACCAACGATTGGCTGAATCAATGCAAGCCTCTGTGCACTGCATCCAGAAGGAAAACAGTGAACACTGATGCCAAGAAGTCACCTCCAAACCATGGGGACCAGAAAAAGGAGAGTCAGTTCAGGATGTCAGGTGAGGGAGAGGAAGAGATGGGGCCCTCAGGCTGTCATCTCAGTTCCTCACTGCCCAAGTCTGCCTCTGCAGTGCAGCTCAGTGGGATGCTCCACAGGGCTCTGGCACTGTTTGGAGATCAATTCAAGAGAAAGAGGGCTCAGAAGTGGCCTCAGAATTGGGGAAAAATTCCCCAGACAAATACGAGTGCTAGAATTGCCAGGTCACTAAGTGAGGAGGAGAAGTGCACAGAGGCAAAGCTGTGGTGGAAATCACACACAACTAGGTAAGGAAGGTAGTAAAGCCAACTAATCAGGTGAAAGCAAAGAAAAGAAGAGAAACAAGGAAGGAAGTATTTTTATAGCTGGAAATCAGAAACTTCAGAGGACAATAACCTAGAGGAAAAAAGAAAATTTCAATCTATCTGTATTTCTAACCTTGTCATCACTGCAAGAACAATTCTCTCATGAAGCCAGATATGGGGAATCTGGGCATAAAAGCTGTATCATGTGTCTAACATTTCTCATGTGACGACATCATTCATGATCATACCTGGCAGGACAGTCTAGTGCTGAGTTATGGGGGAAAGAGATTACAGTCCATCCCTGCACTTTATATGCTATAAGCATCCTATATCTCAGCGGCCAGAAAAGTGCACTTGCCATCTCAGTTACAATCAGTTCTGGAAAACAGCAAGCCTATGCAAGTCACTGTAAAGACAAAAGAGAAGGTCCAGGATCACAGAAGCAGTACACAGCACAGTGTCACCCAAAATCCACACACACTAGAGAGGGCAAGCAGTGACAGATTATTAAGTGTGAAGGAAGGAAATGGGATTGAGTATGAAACCATAAAACAAAGCAGGAATTCAATTTCAGGACTGTCAAACTCACTTGTGGCCCTGGGTGTGCTCACCTGAGGAAGGATGCTGTTTTCAGAGAAAAGCTCAGGAAGGACGTGACAGTGAACAGGGCATAGCTGAAGCCTGCCTGTAACCAGCAAGCCCAGCGTGACCAGTACCAACAATGGCTAGGAATGCCAGAGTTTAAAAGACAAAATTTTCAGCAGGGCACAAACCTTTACAATGTGGGTATTGTGAACCCACCAGACCAGACCTGGAGACAGAACCCTCAAAGGCGTAGTGGACACACCAATTTTTTCCACAAGAGAACTTGCAGATTCAAGGCACATACTGGGATTAAATACTGATTTAAAAAACCTGCAGTGAAAATGAAGCCTTTAGTCTACCCACTACAGCAAAACACAGCCAAGAACAAACCGACAAATGAAGGCATGGCCCCATGCCCAGAGCGCTCCATCGTGTACCCGCAGGAGTACAGAAACCATCTTTGAAAATCAAGTCTGCATGTGTGCCATTAGGGCTTCTCAATTAGCGAGCCTTTCTGGCATTCAATGGGTCACTGGAGAAGCTCAAACAGCAATACCAGAGCAGGTATCTGTAGAATGATAGCTGTCTCTAGAGGACTGGGACAAAATTCACCTGGGCCCTGATATCCAGCTGGATATAAAAGCTTTTATCGCATACTCTGTCCAATCTGCTGATGCGCCCTCGAGAGTTTCCCATGCTAGACCCTGCAAAGGAAGCACAGCTCCTTACTTCCCTGTGCATCCCACTGTAAAACCTACTTCTCAAAGATCAACTTCATGCTAATTTCTCCCAGTCATCATTTGAGATCACAGTGGTAGGTCTGGTCCCAGTGTCACAGTGAGTGCAAATACATTGTGCCTTTATTTGTGAAAACCTCTAGCCCCACTCACCATTTTTTAAGAGATCATCAAGAGCTCTTACCTCCGAATTGTCCTTAGCAGGGTTGACCTGGCCTCATTGTGGAAGGTGATGACAACACTGGTTGGTGGGAGGTCCTGCGCATAGTGCAAAGTTGTACACCTGGGGAGGGAGAAAGAAGAAAAGGCCATTCAAATGCTGGAATTCAAAGTGGGAGCTCACTTAATTTAAGCAGGCAGCAGAGTCCATCAGCAAATGGTCCTCCAGCCACTACTATAAATAAATAAATAAATAAATAAGAGTTTTACTGTGTGAATTCTTTTTGAAGGAATCCCGAAACTGTCAAGTAGGTCACCAAGGATTAAACCTGCAAAGACCCTAACTATCATTAATGGGCAGGGATGAGAACAGGGGTGCCCATCAGGCAGCTCTTTCCTCTAACCAGTGCTTCCCAGCTAGCACTCTCACACCTACCTGGCTGGTGGCACCAGTAGATGTAAGAGTAACCTTGCAGCTCCAGCTCCAAGGCGCCTCACTCCCAACCTTCCAAGGCAGCAATTTCAACCATACAGTGGCAAGGTAAGCCAAGTTCTGTTTCTAAATTGATTGTTTCCTTATTCATTCTCCCTTAACGGCATAACTGAACTACAGGGAAGACTGGGATCTAAAGCTTTCCAAGCCACCCTGCAGTAGGTGAAAACCCTGTTGGCCTCCTTACCAGAAGGAAATGTCACAGACTCTGTAATTACTTTGACCTTTAGCTGATTACATTTGTGGCATTTATAGACCGACACCAACACCTTGTTCAGAAAACCCAGATATACCTTTTCCATCTACGATGCTCTTTCCAAGTCCCTATGAGTCCCTATGATGACATAATGGCAGCAGGAGGGCGCCCCATGCCCAGTTTGAGGAGCTCTCTATCACAGCCATTACATCCCTTCCCATCCACATGCCACTCATCTGCTGTTGTGTCACTGCCCAGCTGTTATCACTACTATTCCCAAATGAAGCAGGAAAAAGGACTGAGCAACCACTCTTCTAACAAACCAATAGTTTGTTCCTGCAAAAAAAGTTCAGGAGCATAGTATCTGCCAAGTGAAGTAAAAACAGATGGAAAAATTAAGTAGGGAATGGAGAGGAGAAAGCAAGTAAGAGTAGCCAGGTATTGCTGGTTTATGCTATTGAACTCGGAATGTTGCACATCTGAAATGTCAAAATACTTGAGATATTATGTTTGACAAGGTTTTCCATCTTCTAATTTTGAAAGTGAATTTCTCATTATTTACAAAGCAAACTAACCTAAAGGAAAAAAGAGTGAGCAACAGATAAAACAATTCCAAAGGTAAGAAAAAATGGTATCTTGAGTGGGACAAAATATCTGCATGCTCACACTAAATCAGTTGCTGCTTTCTCTCACTGGTCCATTCAAAACCTTTTGTAATTCCTGCTTCCACTTAACAAAAAGCAGCTTTCTCATTACGACCTTGTTTTTTCAGCACAGTCACCAACACCAGAAATTCATGACCGAGCCAATTCTAATTTTAGGTCCATCCCCAAAAGTTGCACAGCTACTCCATATGCAGGAGAAAGTTCAGTAGTGTTGCCCTGTGTGACAGCATCTTCATTCATCAAAATTACATCTCAGGGATGCTGAAAACAGAGGGCTTCTGAATGATGAAACAGCACCAGGTCATGCCCTGAGCTTCTAGTCTGGGTCACTGCAGACCCATGCATTATCCAGGAACCAGCCTCAGCTGAGCCTTCCCAAACTGATATGATGAGAAAGAAGCTGCTTCTCAGTGCCTGTTTTGCCATGTTCAGGCTCAGCTCTCTCTTGCTTTGCAGAACTCCAGGGACAGACTATGGCAACTGCTCTCCCTGTGCTATTTTTACACCATTCCCAGATGCGGGTTCTTCCACCCACTTCCAGTGTGGTTCTGTGGAGCAAACAAGGGAAGCTATTTCTGGAAAAGAATGAAAGAGAGTGGAAAATACAAAGTCATCAATACTTCACTTATGTTATTACAACAGTTAAGGAGCTAATAAATACAGCAGCAGTGGATGCATGCTGTTCCACCCACCAGTGGGAATGCTGGGGATATTGCACCCTGGCTGAGCTGCCAGCGGCACGATGAAGGCTCCTCATGCACAACAACTTGCTTTTAAAACTCCAGATGTCTATGCACCAGATTGGCCTCACCAGACAACGTGCATGTGGGAAATGATGAAATGTCACATAAGAGCACCTCCAGAGATTGGTCACCAGCACTCACCCCTGGCTTCTGTCTAACGAGACTCGTCACACCCCGGAGAAGGAAACAATGACTGTGGTGCTGCTACAGAGCACACGAGGACCCAGCAGCATCCCCAGCCTTCCTTCATCTGTGACCTGCAGTACACCACACTTGTGACTTGTCTCTCCAAAAACCAGCCCAAAAAGGGTTAGGCTTACCTACTGAATCTGCCACGTCTCCTCCTCCAGGGTTTCTATATAGCCCTGACTCTGCCCTTGCCCAAGATTTTACCCCTGGGCTCTTCTTTCAGGAGACCTCCCAGAGTTTCCTCCAGTTGGTCCCTTTTTTTATCCCTTCTTCCCCAAGTGTAACTGCAGCTAAACATCCTGGCTCCCCAGAAGGCAGATTTCAGTTTAAGTTGTTGACTACAAGTGTTTTTTTGGCACTTACTTGGGTAATAAAAACCACAGCTTGGAAAAGCATTAAATCCAGCATGTCCAGAATTATTTTGTGTGACAATTACATCTAGGGTAATTTCAATTTAATACCTCACTGCAAGTGAAAATTGCGGCATGCAGCCCTAAAATTGCTGTAATAATGAAAATAAACCCACTAAGAGCTGCCTGTGCTACCTCAGGCTGTCGCCAGATAAACATTTTGTGCTGCTTATGGTACTTCATAGGTCATCCAATTGCCAACAACCCCCCCCCTACAAACAAACAAACCCAAAAACAACACCCAAAACACTTCCAGAAAAGCAATGGAAGTTTGAGTAGGTTTTTTTTACTATTAAAAAAAAGGTAAAAAAAATTAAACGCACTGCCTGTATTTCCAGTGTGTTGAAACTCACTGGCTAAAGCCATTTAAAGTTTGAGGCTTTGAAATCTTGCAGCAGGACTGGGGAGCAATCCCAACACAGCAAGTACTAGCAGGAATGCTGCCAGGCTGAACTGCCTGCAAAGTGGGCTGCTCCACCAGTTCCCAGCGTCTGGGGGTCTGAAAGAAGACAGAAGCCAGTCTGGGCTGCCCTAAAAACCCAGAGAGACCACCCAGATGGAGAAACAATTCTTATTTCCTACTGCAAAGCCAGAAGTAAAATCTTCATTTTATGGGAAATGTCACTTTTCTGTTTAAAGGTTTTTCCCATTCAAAATTGAAATAATTTCCGAACCAGAAAGTTATGAAAGGGATATTCTGGCTGCAAACACCTTAAAAATCACCCATAGAAAATCTCAGTCTGAACTGGTTGTCCATCATAACTCCTTCAGGGTGCACACAGAACAGCACATCTCATCCCCATGTTCTCAATATGCCATTAACAGCTCAGAAATAAATTATGGAGCACCTGTTTGTGGGGACAGGAAGCAGAGATCCAGACTCCTGGACTCACTGCAGGAATGAAGTCCCTTCCATAAAGTCCCCAACTTTGGACATTCCAGCATTCTTCACAGAACTCTGAAGTCACCTACTCAAGATTTTTTCTTGAGTTTCTTCAACCCTTGTGCTCCTAGTGAATGGTGTGGCATCACAGATATGTGGTCTCTGCACAGAGCTGCCCTTGGATCCCTAAAGATCATCTTGAAGGGCAACACATGCTCATTCTCAGGGAATTTCAACCCATTTAACATTTAAAATGGCAAACATAAGTCATAGTGCCCCCCTCCAAACCAAAGCCCACCTTGCAAATACAGCTATGCAGCACAATGGTAAAGACTAATGGTGTGAACTGAGACAGATCCTGTTCTGCAGCTCCTTCTGGTCCCCCACAAACTCATCCAGAATGTGTTTTCTCCTTGACACCTGACATCACATGCCCACAGATCTGTGTCGTGTCTCTTAAAACCTACCTTTTGCATTCACCCTCTCCTGCGCCTTGTTAACTTCCTTGAAGCAATGATTATCCTCATTCCACTCCCCTAGATTCCCCTGCCAGACTTCTGCTCATTCCTCTGTTCTACTTCAACAGCCACCACCTGCAAACAACGCTGGTTTGAATTTTTAACAATTTTCAAGAAGTCCAAACTCTCCCTCAACACAGCTCACAGCTTCTAAAGCACTCTCTGCATATTTAAAATAAATAGCCAGCTGCATTAGACAGAGGTACACCATCTTTAACTTCCTCCTGGCTCCTCTCTTCTCCTTGGAAACACATGGGAGAGCAGTCTCATCATCACACATCTTAACTAAAGATATTTGGGGTTTTCTCCATACAGTGCACTCACAGGCCTCCCACGGAGATCCAGGGGACAGGAACATGCCATCNGGGGGAAAAGAAGCCGTGTCGCCGCCCTGCCCCCATCTTGGAAGAAAATGGAAAAAATTCATAAAAACCAGGTCCACGTCCATGTGGGTTAACCCATGACACCATCACAAACAGTATGGGTTCACACCACTCTGGGTTTCAGATGACATTCCTCAAGTCTGACTAGCTCTCCGAACTTGATGGCTCTCTTGAGTGAAGACGTGCAAGAGTCACGTCACAGCAGTGCAGCTACCATGAGCTGTATGTTACAGACTTGTATGCTCCACCAGAGGCAGAGAAGAACTTGGTGGAGATAAGGGAAAAGTCCTTTTATCTCAGAGAAAGAGTGGAATAAATTACACAAATCACAAAGGAAGAGTTAACACTCATGCCAAAGCTCTCTCCTCACTACCATGCTGAAAGGAGAAATCTTGCCAGCCTGGTGCTCACCTTTGAAGGGACTCAGCCAGTCAGGACTGAAACAAGCTCCAACCTGCCCTTGGGCCAAGTCATTCCTGCCCAAGAGAAGTCTCTATGCATTTGCTCAGGCTACACATCAGCCAGTTAATAACCACCTTCCAGGGACCTTAGTGTAACCCTACAGACAGCTGGAGAGACAGAGCAGCAGGGAAATTCCTTCCACCAGGACCCCAGAAGAAACTGATGCAAGTCTTGACAACCAATTAGATGTGAAAAATCACTCCCTCAGAGGAAAACGAATGCCCCAGGGAGCGAGGAAGCCACTGTTCAACACAGGCAAGTAAACAGTCACCAGTTGGAAGATTAGAGCCCTAGCTGGCCTGCCCTGGCCAACAGCAAACACACCCAGGCTCTGCATGCCTGTGAGGATAGCAGGACACACAAGCACCTTGATCATATTTCTCAGTACAACCTCTCTGGATGGCATAACCACAGGCAGCGGGAAACCATGGTGCCATGTTTTGTGTTGGAAGAGACCTTAAAGATCATCTATTTCCAAACTTCCCCCAACAGGCAGGGACACCTTGCACTAGATCAGGTTGCTCTACGCCCCATCCAATACTTGAACACTTTCAGGGATGGGGCATCCATTTCATCTCTGGGCAAGCTGTGACAATGCCTCACCACCTCCACAGTAAAGCATTTCTTCCTAATAACTAATGTATTTTTTCCATGAAAATAAGTAGAGACCCCGGACATAGTGTGATGTAGAACTATATAGTAATGTATGCTCCAACTAGTATGGAAGCTACTAAGTTCATAGAGCTTACTGCTGGACATGACTGTGCACTGCCTCACCTGACCTCTGGCATTTTTCCCAGTTACTTCTGCATTCCTCGCTTATCCATGCATTAAGCCCAGTGTCTTCTGTCTGACTGCAGAGTACCTTTCAAAAAATCATTACCTGCTGACCTCCAGAGATGGAAAATCCAAGGAGCGCTGTTCATGTTACAGTCAATGCATCAGTCTCATACAACAGTATAAATGGGATATGACAGTTCAGTATTTGTATGACTGGAGAACAGAGAGGGGTCAGTGATCTTCTTCATGGCATTCACCTTCCATGAACACACACGGTTCTTCTTGCCTCTCCCCAAGCCATCCTGCCTGCATGTTGCCTCAAAACATATTTTCTCTTAACTTTGACAGACCCTCAAAATCCTACTTTGTCCTCCTAACATATGCTAGCATCTCCTCCTTCTATGAGTATGCTTTGTCCCCTCTCTGTCAGAGGGCTGACCATGGTCTGCCTTGCTGCACATCTCCAGCACCACAGCACCCAGGGCCTTGCCAGGGGACAGCTGCAAGCAGAGAACCAGCTGATGGCACATCCTGCACTTGGGGTTGAGTTTGGGACAAAGACTTACTGAGAAAGCTCCGGGGTTCACTCTGTAAAATCAAGAGCTTTGACGCTGACCACTCTACCAGGACACACCACAACCTGAGCATGAACATCACTGCTCAGAAAACGTATGTGACCTTTGTAGCATGATACAAAAAGCAGTGGCTGCAGGAATTGTCAACAATTGCAGACTCTCTTGTGTCTATCCTGGTGCTGCAGGTCCACCTCAGGCTGGACATGACTGTGGGCGAGTTGGTGCTACTGAAACACTGAAAGGCCTAGAGCAAAGAGAGGCTGAAAAAACAGCTGGAAGGCAGAATAGTCTGTAAAGCAGCTGTGCCAAAAGGAAAGAAGAAGGGACAAAAAGTCAGATGTCAGCTGGCAGTGCCATGTGATTACAGGGAATGCCAGCTCAAGTTTGGCTCGCCAAAGTGAAAAAATACCCTCGAGAAAGGTCAGTAGAATGTCTCTGTGTTGGACTGGCATGTGCCTCAGGTTTGCATTCCCAAAAAGGGACTGAAAAATCCATAGGGTGCACACAATAGGGGCTGCTGGGGTGGTAGAAACAGGAGTAATCCAAAGACAGAAATCCCTGGTCAAGCAGATGACTCAAGGGTGTACAAGGGCTTGAACAACAGTGAGGAGGCATATCTGCAACAGATACTCAATGGTGTTTAGCATCAGAGCTAACAAGGAGTTATTTAGCAGGCTTTAACTAGATGCAATTGGATAAAACTGTACAGAAGACCATCAGGAAAAAACTGCCAGGGCAGTGAACCAGGTCTGGCTGTAATTAGACTCCTAGAGGATTCTGTCCAAGTCTCCACCTCTCCCCTCCCCAGCACACACTGCCGCAAATACACCAGAAAATGCGCAGAAGACAAGAGCCCTCCTGAGGGCAAGAGATGATGCAGCCCTTTCCTTCAGCCTCTGTGCTCTTCTGAAGTCAATCTACTACCATGGATGTGATGGTCAGAGGCAGAAGGCAAGCAGCTCCAAGCCTTAGCCGGGGACTACCACACACACTGATCACCAGGACATGGACCTGCAAATTGGTTCAACTCAAAAAGGGGTGACTAAGAAGGACATTTTCCTACACAGCTTCTGGAACTTGAAACAGTGCTATATTTGGCTACTGTACAATTAGTATTTTCTCTAACTCACTGCCTCTTTTGGTCTCTTTCTTTCTTTTCCCTGCAAGATAGATATCTAAAAAATTAATCAAACAGCTAAATTTGAAGAAAGTGGGAAATGCAAGAAGGCAAAAATAACCTTCAATGCACATGACATGCTGCTGCCTGTGAACCTCAAAACTGCTGAGAAGTTGCATTTATAATTTATTAACAATTTGCTGGATTTTTGTCTTTGAAAAAGGGGAGGGGGGAAAAAAATAGAATCTACCAAAAACGAAGGAAAGAATAGCAGGGCTGAATTTAAAAACAAGTTAAACCAGATTGTGTGTCTTGATTTTCCAAGTGGCTCATGGATAATTCAGACTTCTCAGGCCCTCCATACAGACCCAGGGGTTGTCTTACTTCTTGATTCCCTCCACACTTCTTAACTCAGAACTGAGGCAAAACTAAAAATGGAGCCAAAAAAGATGAAAAGAAGAAAACAACATGGAAAAAAAGAATACTCTTGTTTTCAGTGGCCAATTTCTGTAGCCAAATTTCTGATGCCAGTTTTACTAGAATACCAGAGCTGATGGCAAAGGTTTCCATCCGGTGAAAGTAAGTGCAAAATCTGGCACCTTGTACCTTCCTGGAAAGCCACCAATCCATTATTAATGTCCTTCAGAGGCCAGGACAACCTGAAATTATGTTTCAGAGTGTCAGAACTATGGATGTAAAGATTCCTTAGGGAGAATGCTTTCTGACCAGAGCTTGTTGGTACCATGTGGCAAATCAAAGCACTGAAAGTCCCGGCTCTCATATCTCCTTAAGTCACAGCTGGGGAAGCACAAATCCAGCTCCATGCTGTGATAGCTCCAAAACACTCTAAACATGTAGGGAGCTGCAGTGCTTATAGCAAAAATCCACCCAAATAGCCCCAAAAAGTGCGTGTGATTGCCCTTTTGCTGCAGTTGATGGAGTAGAACTTTAAGGCGCTGGGTAGCTGAAAAAAATAAATGAGAGTTTGATGGAGGAAACTGTCTCATGGCCTTAATTATCAACAGGAGCAAGCCTCCAAGAATTAGTTGCATTATTTACTAATACTTGACTTTGATTTCAGCCTACACAAATATATTGGGTCAATAGAAATATTGAGACAAGCACGAAAGTTAAACAAACAACTTCATTCTGTCAGAATTACGTGGAGCAAGTTATCAAAGTAATCGATGGCAAGTAATAACCATAAGACAAGCAGTCAATATGTTATAGCAGTCAAAGGCAGAGGATGGTTTTAGCAGAGTGATCAATGGCACCCCAGGAATGCTGAAGCACTTGGTGATGAAGTGATGCCCATCATGAAATCATCAGTGGGCTCTGGTGTGGTTCAGGTGGGTGCAGTATAATTCTCTGCAAAGGGCACCAAGACAAGCAACGATTTTTCTTCCGTATAAAAACTCCAGGATCCTGCAAATGGAGTTTAAAAATGAGATCCCATGCCTCCATGGACTGACCAGTGTTGGCACAGCCACCCCAGGGGCTGCAGTCAATCCTGGTCCATCAGCGACCCCCCATCCCTCCCTCCATTGGGAAGAAGCCCTCTTCCTAGTGCAGTGACTGCCACAGCAATACCACATCCTCCCATCAGTGGCTCCTGCATCCACCAACACACACTGCAGCATCATTTCCACTCCAGCACATCGTTTGTTCCTGAGAAGTCCAATGTGTACTTTTCATCTGATACTCAAAATCACTTGCTTTTAAATACAGCTTGTCATTTTTAGATGACTGAAGTGTCAAACACATTTGAGATTT
Organism: Pitta sordida; assembly: GCA_013390025.1. NCBI lineage: Eukaryota > Metazoa > Chordata > Aves > Passeriformes > Pittidae > Pitta > Pitta sordida. Next base: position 57,511 of record WEKX01028182.1, read on the forward strand.
AAACAAAACTTTTCCCTTTTCAGGATGAGAAAAACAGATCCTTTCAGCTTCTAAGTTTTCCTGTCTTTTTACTTTTAGATTCACCAACAGCTTTGCTTTTGGTTTATCCTGAAATTCCTATCCCTTGGTTTTTCTTTTTCTTAAATAACCAAGGAACTGAAACATGGCCATTAACACAGCTTTATTGAGCCCTGCCTACTCACACAGCCTCCAAATTCAGGCTCCAGAGATGTAGCACTGACAATACAGAAAATCCAGGTGTAGGAAGCAGAGTGGATCCCACCACCTGCTTTGTCTCCATTTCCAGCTTTATGCTCTCAAACAAAGGCAGTGGTGCCCATATCCAGACATTGCTCACCTTGCAGTGGAACAGTTTGTCCTCAGGGCACAGTGACAGGCAGGTCACTGTCTTTTATTAAATTCCCAGGTCTCCCTCCTCCTCCATGTCCCCCATTGTGACAGGGACACGCAGAAAGATCATTGCTCCACAGACGGATATCTGAGTAGCCAGCCTTTATCTCCAGGTGAATGTGCCACAGAAGTGGAGCTAATTATCTGGGGCTCTGTTTTTGAAAATGGTTAATATTTTATCACATGTCTTCTGTCTTGAGGAATAATTAGCTCTGGCAGTACTAGCTCTGCCATTTCCCAAGGGACTGAGCAAGAGACTAGAGGCTGGAGAGAGACACGTGGTATTGATGGACATATAGCAGCTCAACTGTTAACAGCACATCTAACCAGTGGTTACTTCTCAACACAAACCAACTCACCACAGAAAATTATTAACAGAGGCAAAGTCCTGCTCCAAAGGTTGTACATAATCCGCTTGTCCATTCCATGCCCCCAGGTGCAGGGGATGCTTTAAAGCAAGGCACGTGACTCAGCCAAGTGTTTCACAGTGCTGACACTGGGAGTCCAAGTCTCTTCTCTCCAGGCATAGCCTTCAGCAACAGCTCTGAGGCAGTCTCTTCCCTTGTTGCCCCAGCACCTCAGTCAGCACAACAAAAGGGAAATCCCAAGGGCTCTCCTAATTCTTCCATCCCAAAACCAAACCTGTTCTCATGGGGGGAACCAGCACTGAAAGCAAATTCCCACAGGGTCTGCACAGAATAAAGTTCCTCCAGTGCTTGCACAGAAGTCTTCATTGAATGCACAGTGCACAACATCTCTCCATGAGACTGCTAAGAACAGGGCTGGGATGCAAACATGTTAAATGCAGAAACTGAAAAAGGATGAGGGAAGAGTCATTTCAGATCAACCCAGAATTATTTTGTGCATGCATTTTTCTTGGCAAAATGCAGTGGATGGGTGGGGAGTTTCCAAAATGAAATCAAAACTGCCTCATAGGGAAACAAAGCCAAAATAACTTAGAGGAAAGAAATCTGTCACTTGGAGAGGGGGAAGAAACTGTTCTCAGCTGTTTTGTTTCTGAAACAGCAAGTTTTGTAAAGGGAAATATAAGTCCACAAAATAAAGGTGTCCTCCAGGGAAAGGACAGCTGGGATGTAAGCTGCGCCTGTTCCTAAGTAAGCTACTCAGATTCTTCCTGGAAAAATGCCTGCCCTGTGCAGATGTTCCTCCTACCCATCAAGGCACTGTGGAGATGGAAGAACGGACAACTTGGATAGACAAAACATAGCAGTGAGAAATTCAGTATTATCTCATGATGTTTGTTAGAACAGCCTAGTCACCATCACTGCCAGCAGCTGGGCTCTGAGACACTGAGTCTCTACAGGCTCCCTCAGTACCTATGCTGCTAATTCCCTTTGCCCTGCAGACACCTTCTAGCCAAGAACACAGCTCAGGAATAATTTCTCCTTGCTGTGCAGACAGGTGCCATAACACACTCCTAGTCAGCCCTTTCACATGTAACTAGCTTTACCCTCCAGAAAAAAAAATGAGTAACATGGCCACTTAACTGACATATCCTCCTGCATCCAAAACACCCATCTATACACTTCCATCAGCTTCTCATACAGTCTAGCTCACTCCTCAGCTCCTCAAGAGTTGCCCTCATCCTCCTCATACCAGAAAAGGAAAGGGGAAGAATAGCACTGCAAATCCATCGCTGCAGAATAAGAACCATCATCACACTTCCCACCTCCCTACAGCATCCACAATCAAGACACAACAAACTCCGCTCCTGGAGAAACACCAGCCTACCCCTACTCCAGCATCCATTCCCAGAACCATTTTTAATGAAAGCTCCTCAGCCTGCCTTTCCTCTAGGCAGCCTCTCCAGATACAAAACTGCAACAGCTCATGGCACTTCAGCTACGGCCTCCTCAGTGACCACAAACATTCACAGTCAGAGCCCGTGACTCCAGGGCATGATTTGCAACCTGGGATCAGTCCAGCGATGGTCCAAAAATCTGAGTGGTGCCACGGTGCTGCCAAGATTAGGAAGACGGATCACCTCAGAAACCCAAGAGTTGGCAAGAGGTCCTTTTGCTGTGATGCAGTTAGACTGGCAGTGACAATGACTTCTGTGCCAAGGAGGTGATGTTGACTGACCTGACCCACCACTTCTAGCTCCAAGGAGTGACTAGGCAGGGCTTGGAGGGCAGAGCACCACAGGCTGTCTCAGACATCAAAGCAAAGTCTGGGACTGGGTTGGGATCTTAGTGCTTGGAAGCCTCTCTCTTGCCCAGGAATGCCCGAGCAATTCACGCAAGAAGAGTTTGTGTGTCCGTGATGCTCAGGGAACACACTAACTCCCAGGAAAAGTATGGGCAGAGCCAACATGGGCAGAAGTCTAGTCACATCTTGGGAGGGAAGAATGGGCTGGCTCTTCAGGACAAGTAAATGTTGGGATGATGGTCTAGTCAGGAGCATTGGCCAAGGACAGCTCTCAGCTCAGACGCGAGCACGCATCTCAGGGAAGATGTAACTTCTCTCAGTGCTCAAACCCACTATAACCCCATTTCATTCAGATTCTTCTCACCTTCTCATCAACTCTTTTTTATCCCACCACATAAAAAAAAAAAAGGCTTCTAAAGAGGATATTATACAAAAAGGTATTACAGAAAAGATCACTGCATTCATCAATTTTTGTCCCCTGAAGCCACGAATTCCTGCCTCAGAAGCCATCAGGTCTATTAGGCCTGCTCCTCAAGCCCTCCACCTTCTGGCAAGGTACCCCATGGGCCACCAGACAACAAACACAGCACAGACATGTAGGAGTGGTTGCAGACATTTCTAGTATGGGGACTTGGCACTCACCAGCCATTTCCCAGGACTGTGCATGTCCAGCTCAGTTCATAGTTGGTGAATCCCCAGAGAGACCCATCATACTTCTTGCATGAGCTCTCCAGGAGTAGTAGGTGCAACTCCTCAGAAGGAGGCACCTTAATCCGGGTGTTCCCACTTCTATGCCAGACACCAACTCCAATAGCAGCAGAAGAACATGCTGTTTCCTAATGGAGATATTTTTGTCTCAAATGCATTTTCCACCACAAATTTGTGTAACTGCTCACCTGCAGGACCATGCTGTAGTCTTGCTGTCACTAGATAGAAAGAGACCAGGACCAAAGATGGGGGAATCCCAGATCTTCTCTTACTCAGGTATTTCAGCCTCAAAATGATTTGGAGGCAAGAGATTCAGGGATAGCCCTCATGCATACACGGCTTTGTCCAAATGTGATAAATCCTATTTTGTAATGAAATGACAAATATCCTGGCTCTGGCAGAGAACTCTAACAGCTGGAATAACAGATTAAGGAGCAGAAAACTTTGCAGGATATTGCTCACAGCCACTCAGCAGCTAATACTGAACCCCAGAAGCAAGAAGAGACCTGTACCCCTATACACCCAGCCACTCCAAGCTCACATAAGGTGCTGTCACCCTTCTCCCCCTAAGCATCACATACTTCTTACAAGGGAGCACCCACACAGGGACCTCTAGCCCACACAAAGGGGTTCAGGACACAGCAGACATGGACATGCACACATGGCCACAGAGGGACACCTCCTCTAGCTTTCACCGATAACAGGTCCAGAGATGTGACAGCATTTGAGCACTCTCTCTACCCCATCCTCTGCAGCTGACTCCCTACTTACATTTTAGACTGTACAGCTCCATCCATCCTCACAGACAGGGTCCATGCTCCTGAACTGCACTCAAGACTGCTCAGCTCAGACATACCCCACTCCCTGCTGCTCCACACAGATGCACCCAGCAGCATGAGGCACAGGGAGACCACACGTGCATGCACCCACACCCACACCACTTCTTGCCCTGGTCTACCACACAGCACATTTTGAGTCAGCATCTCACAAGACACCATTTGAATAATTTAAAAAATAATAATCCCTTGGGACTTAGTCTGCGTTACGCAGTAAAGTGGATTACCTTAGCTACAGTTCAGAGGCAAAAGTGGAAAATGTATGGAGTCAGCAAAGGGAAAGGCAACAGTAGACCAGAAAAACCTCTAGGTTTGCTTCTGCTCTCAACTGCTAAATGTCCACCTGGATAACATCCTATAAACCTTCCCTTGAATTTGAAGTGGGTTTGGCCACCTGACAAGTACCTACTGCTTCTGCAGGTCTAATGTTCAGGTACCCCTGAGGACAGCAGAGCAGAGCCCCTGCTCTCTCCTGCCTCAGCTTTTCCACACACTAAGTTTCTTGTGTTGGGGACTCTCAAACCAGGCAAGAAAGGTAGGATGCCTAAATCCCCTTGAGGGGTACAAAATCCATTTCTAGATGCTGAGACCCATTGTTCACCTCAAGTCACCTCAAAGTTGTTCTGGTGTAGCAGGAAAGGAAGCTGAAAGAAGACAAAGCAATGTGAGAAGTCCAAGGGCATCATAAACATGCTAACTGAAAGGCAATGCTGTCAAAACCTACTTTTCTCCTCTTTGACTCTTCGCTTCCAAGAAGATATTACAATATTCTCAGTGCACTTGAATACTTGCCACTCCTGGGATGCAATCATCAACTCATCCAAAAATGGAACCACTTCAAGCTCTGCCACGCGACACAGCTGGCCTCTTGCAATTTGCACGCGGATGTCGACACACGCTCTCATGTGCCGCATTCCAAATGGTTCACACAGGACATAGGGAAGGTGTCAGTGGCAGAGATGCACACTCAGCCTCACGTGCCCATGTATGCAGGTACCACACCCAGCAGAGGTTCCCCTGAGGACCACGTGCTCTTCCCATACATCCCCATGCACAACACAGTCAGGTATTTTTGACTACCTTAACTGTAGCTGCTCCATCATAATCTAACGCTGAATGTGCAAGCTCTGCACCCTTGGGATGCATGCTCAAATTAATGGGTCAAAACAACACTGCAGCGTGAAAGGCTTCTGCTTGAGGGCTGAAATCCAGGTATTTCTGGACCTTGAGAATGCAAGAGAGCAGCCCTCTGCTGCAGGAGAACATCACAGGCATCAGCTACCTCTTCCCATCCTTTTATGAACAGTCCATATGAGTAGAGGAACCAGCCCTGGGAAGCTCTCCTACCCAACAGACACTGTCCAGCTGGCACTGCACAGGCATTTGAGCAAAAAAACCTGGAGGAAATCTTACCATGTGTGTTGTTCCCTGCAAAGGCAATAGGACAGATTACAAGGGCAGAGCTTTTCTAAGGGGTACAAGTTTGGATAATGGCTTCTGGGCCGCCAGGATGCTCTCACCTTCAGCAGACAATGTGACGTGATCTTCCTATCTGCAGTATCCCTGTCAGCCTCGTGTTTCAATAGCAACTTGATTTGAGCTACTGCTTTCTCTCTCTCAGACACACACATACACGAACGCACCCCTTAAGCAGCTGTAAAATTAAACTGGGTAGATAGAATCTCTTGTAAATCACTTGGGACTCAGGGAGAGAGGGAACTTCGCAAATTCGGTCTTATGCTAGAATTTGAGAGGGTTCTTTCCCTGGCCTTCTTGCTCTATCAGCTCTTGAGACAGCGCTACTCAACGTGTATCAGCAGAGTGGAGGCAAAAAGCAAGACAAATATGCAGAGGGAACAGACAGTGTGAGATGCCTGAAGCTGGCTGACATGATTTGCAATAGCTAGAGAAGTCTGCTAGAGGCTCTCAGCTCTCCTCCAGCCTCTCCTCTACTCTCCTTGTCCCTGATTTCACCTCTCTGCTTTGATGCCATCAGCCACACAAACCCCCACTCAGGCTGGTTCTGGCGGTGACTCGTGGTCCCAGCCTAGCCTGGCAGACACAACAGCATCTGTACATCTATCAAACCCAACAGAGCATTTGGGAGGCGGAGGTCAGCCCAAGCAGCATATGGAGCAATCGCGTGGTGAATACCGGCCTCCCCAGGAGCTGTCTGCCACAGATGGAAAAAGCCCAGGAGCCCTCATGACAAAATCTTCTGGCTGGGGGCGATGCATCCTCCCTCAGTGGCTTTCCAAGCCACTGAGCAATACTGGAAACCTCAGCTCCTCTCCCACCAATGTGCACGCCTGGCACTGACTCATTCATTGCCGTTTCAGTCCTGCAGTTTGCCAGTGGGAGTTGTAGAGGGTGGGATGTGGCAATGAGGTAATCCCAACAGCATGTGGCTACTGCAGTGAAGGGGGACTAGTCACTCACTCCAGTGGCATGAGCTGGCTGTGCACAGTGCAGATGTGCCACCAAGATCTAAGTCCAGTTTGCTGATGCAGTCAAAGGGGTTTTTAACCTTGACTCTTGATGGGGACGGGATATGTCACCACATGACCACACAAGGTCCTCTCCTTTACGTCCAGGGGCTTAGTCAACATGCAACCAGGAATGTCAGCAAAATGCAAGAGGGTCACCAGGGGCAATGCTCCAGTTATGAGATCTCCCAGGCCAAGTGTCACAAGGTAGTCCACAGAGGGCATAACACTCCCCTGGCTGAAATCACCCTCAAACCAAGCACAAGTTCACAACCCCACACTAGCCAGAGACAGGCAGAGAGAGAGCTGCCACGGTTTCTCCAGCTCTGATTCCTTGGAGCACTACAACTCCTCTCCATCTGAAACTATTCCAATGGCTGTAATTTAAAAACAGAATCAATCCAGCAAACATTGCTAAGCAACTGGCTGTCAGTGCCACATCCCATCCCATAGAAAGTATTTGCCCTCTTCATGCCCTTTTGGCAAGGAGCTTGCTGCTCAGCCTTTGCCAGATTTTGTATTTTCAACTATCATTGGCAAGTCCAGATGCTTGGCTGAATTAGCAAAGGAAATGCCAGGAAATCTTCTGCAACCATCCTAATGAAAAACAGCCCACAGAGAAGCTGTAAGGAGCAGCATTCCCACATCCCAGCCCCTAGGAGCAGGACTACAGGGTGTGGGTCTTGGGACATTACTGTGGTCTGCAGTAACATGTGTCTCAGTGCTGCCACATGTCGTACAGAGGGGATAAAGGATGGAGGGTGAACACACTGGAAACCTGGTCGCAGAGCAGAGTAAGCTGCTTTGGGCAACAACATTCGAGAGGCTGAAGAAGAACTTGCTTCTCCAGGGGAAGAGCTGAAGAGATGGGTGAGATCCTCTCCAAAGCCTCCTGTGAGCTAGGCAGGAGCCCCTTGGCATGGTGCTGCCCCTTGGTTTAGGATCTGTGACAGGACGTAGCTTCCTCCAAAGTCAGCTGGAGCAGAATCAAGGTCCAAATCCTTGGGTTCACTCAAACAAGGCAGACTGAACACTTCGAGTATGGCTCGCACAAAGCAATCTAATCCAGGTTTTCTATTGAAACCAAGCCTCTAAACACAGTCTCCAGTAGGTCACGCAGCATGAGCAATGGGAGTGTCCCTTCTCCCTCGTCCACAGAACTCTCCTCTTCCCTTCACAGGAGGGACACTCTTAGTCAACCCCATACTGGAATCTTTATGTATTTATATGAAAATTCTTGCACAGCCAGCAGCAATTTCTCCCTGCTTTGAGAGCAGGCCATGGTTATCCATACTTTCCCACACAGCTCTACTGGGCAATTCAAAACCAGTTTCTAGGTTGCATGGTAGTGTCTAAGCATCACCTGCAGCAGCTCCTGGGACACCTGTGCCATAAACAAGGATTATCTGTCCTGAGAGGGCTTAGCTGTACACTTTCCTCCCTCCCTCAACCAACAACCCCAGATCCTTTTCCCTCCTCCATACTCGCCATCAGTGACTGCCTCCCCCAGATCTCCCGGCAGCCCCATTTCCTCTGTGGCCACTCTAATGCTCGGCTAATGGTGCATCATCTGCAGCATTCTTCAGACATATTCAATAAATCAGAATCCAATTACCGGGTTAAGGAAATGTGAAACAAATTAAATTAGCCCTTGTCCCTCCCAGGTGCTGTGCCCTCACTTTCTCCTTAATGAGAACTCTTCTTTTGCAGGATCACTCTGCATCACATCTGCCTGCCCAGAAACAAGGTGGCTGCCACTGCACAGCAGCGGTAGAGCAAGGGGGCAGCCACGTCGGTCTTCCCCTTTAATAGGGCAGATGGTTAATATCCCTGGCATTAATTCTCTTCAGGAATAGCACACTCGCTCTCTGCTCAGCTATAACAGGTGTCTGTCAGGGCTGACAGCTTCTCTCCGGAGAAAGGAGCATCTGGTCCTTACTACAAAAAGAAGCTAAATAAATAAATAAGCACATTGCTTGCTATAGGGTTGGAGAACTGGTGCTGTTTCAGCATTTCAGCCTAAGTGCTGCATTTGAACTGCAATAGGGGAAGTTCAGAGTCGCGTGAGATGCCAGAAGTGGAGTCACTCTGACCTGGGGGCAAGGTGCAGCATGGCCAGCAAGGTGCCATGGCTGGGTCCAGCACAGAGCTCCCACCAGAGCATGACTTCCCCCAAAGGGCATCCAGGAGAAGGTAGTAGAGGACAGCTGCTTCTAGGAAATTGGGATATAAAGCCAAGCAGAGCTCCTTGAAAAGGGCTTGCACCAGCTGTGGGCTGGTGACTGACAAGAGGGGCCCTGCATACGCACTGCCTTCAGAAGACAAGGATGAAAACCACATTGAGGGAACCCTCAGAAGTTTTTCCTTCACCAGTATGACACCACTCCATCAGCCCATCCAGCAAATTAACAGTGAAGCCCAGAGACCTTCAATGACCTGCAGCCATGAAGGGCAGCTCTTCCCTGATGAGTCTGGAGAGGCAACCTGAGGAGGCAACAGCTACACTCCTGGCAAGCAAGGGTGTGGCCAAACTCCCATCCCCACCTTCTCATGCTGACAAGGAAGGATGGCTGTGTCTACACGGCAATCCTTCCTGCAATCCTCCCTGCATTTCCCAAGAGGTCCTTCAGGTGCCAAAGAGTATTTTTGACCTTAGTGGTGGTGGAGCAGCTAGTCATCCAACAAGTCCTAACCTCGCTCTCCTCCTCACTCAGCAATTGCCTCTTATTCCCCAGTTTTCTCTCTGTAGAGCAAAAATCAATGTTCAATAGTTATTTTATCGGCCTTGTACCACCTCACTGCATTGTCTGCAGAGCAACAGTTCCCAGCACCAGTGAAGACTTTGACCATCACAGAGACATGTTCTTGTACATTGACCCCTTTTCTGAAGGTAAAAAAAAAAGACTTTACCTTTCCTTACCTATAGTCCCACAGTAAGTTATACAGGTGTTAATTAATAGCTTTAAGAATTCCAGACATGCCAAGAAAACGAGCAAAATGAAAGAATCAATCCTAAAAATACAACACAGGTAGAACCAATCCCAAAAACATCCACTGGTTGTGGGCCAAGGGCCAAGACCCACCTAGCACCCCAAAACCATGGCCCTGAAGAGAAATGGAACTATCCACCCACATAAGGAATTTTCATGAGGAAGATCAGGAGAAACCAGGGGGGAGGCAGAACCTGTGATGGCGGGTGTCACGGACAGCGCGGTCACTGGGGATCCTCTCACTCTCCCGCTGGTTAAAGGCATGGAGCCGGTACGGGTCCTCGCCGCCCTTCCACCTCCGGGCACTCAGGTACCTCCGCTCTTCAAACTGATCCCAAAGGTCGTCCCAGTCCACGTCCGATTCCTGCGCGCACAAAGTCAGCCCCGTTAGAGAGAGGAGAGACCAGAGGGCACCTGACCCCGCTCTGGATATCTTCCCAAATCCCACCGAAGATTGGTCAGTCCTGCAACACAGGCTAACAAGGAGTCCCACTAGGTCTTCAGGGTTTATTTTTTTTTCCCTTAGGTCCTGAAATACCACATGGAAGAGAGCATGCCAATTTGAACTTAAAATTACTAATTTCAAACCCAAATTCAGATCTCTGGGGGTTCCCCCTCTCAAGCAGCACTGTCTCAAGAAATAGAAAAGCACAAAAGTTTTGTAAGGGTTTTCATTTCTCTCCAGCCAAAACCCAAAGTTATTTTACATCACTTGACTCATCACTCTTGTAACCCTTCAAGGCAGGAAAGGGTCATCAGACAGAAGCAGTTTCATCAAGCACAGTTCTGCATTTCCACAGCCATTCCCTTAGCCCCAGGGCCAGCTCCAGCAACAGGACCCCGGAAGAAGTGGGCCATCATTCTCCCAGCCTAATTTCAGTCCATCTTTGCCCCAATATGTCTCCCACTAAGGACTTCAGCCATATAGCAGGGAGAAGGCAGGCAAGCACATGCCTGTGTGATCCACCTCTCTAGAAGGATGGTGGAGCTTAATTTCAGGATTATTCGACAGCTCCAACAATCACCAGGGGGTTTCAGTACTTCTTGGTGGCTTGGCGCTGTGAGGAGTTTAAGCCCCCCTCAGCATCATGATGTTGTCAGGGGGTTTAAGCATCCTTTGGCCGTGTCTGAGCCAGCCAGCACAAAACAGAACCCATGAGATCTCATCGTTACAGCAGCGCAACCTCTTTGACCTCAGCCTACCAGTAACACAAAGAGATGCAAACGTTTACAGACATCTCAGCCCTAAAGAAAATTGTGATCTTATCCAATAATTGATCTTTTCTTATTTTCTTTTTTTTTCCCCCTCCTCAGTTCACATAATCTCAAAGCTGATTTTGCCTGCTAATAGCACAAAGTGAAGCTTTTGAAATGGGTGATTTTTATCCCATAATTGATTTTACTCGCATCTGGCAGTGCATTTTCTGTAGTCATAGGAAGGGGAGGAGGGAGCACTGGCTCCTGCTAGTGAATCATTGCAGGACCAAGCCAGGCACCTCCAACCACAGGATGCTCCACATCACTGGGTTATGGCAACACGAGCACTTCTAACAAGCCAACAAAGCCCAGGGATGCCGGGGTTTCCAGATACAGGCCTGTATTCATCCTCCCCTGGTGTGAACCCATGGCCTTTCCAGGAGCCCCTCCAAAATCTACCCCAGTGTGGGAACACCAGAAGAAACCCCCAAGGCACCAACCATACTGGGAGAGAGTTATTCAGGACTAAGAGAAAGTTAACCATGGGTAGGAGAAAGTTATGAAACCAGTAAGGTCACTGCAGGAAGTTTATGAGGAGGATGAACATAACCCGCCCGTGGACTTTTGGGAGGACCGATGTGCACAGGGTGATAAACACTGTTTATGTTTTTTTCTAAGGCATCTTGCAAAATGTGATTTACTGTCGCAGTAAAAGATCAGGGAAAAGTGAGCTGATTGCATCGCGGAGCTACCGACAGCCTGATGTTTATAAGATTTCATGATGACCCCGGGAGGCCTGGCTGCTAAAACAACCGCCACAGAGTTGCAGTCCCTAAATTTTAATGCTGTGAAGAAAAATAAAAGTTGGTTTTATCAAACTTAGTATGAGAAATGGCTTTCAAAAGCAGCCACAGAGCACTTGAGGCTCCAGGATGTGTGTTAGGGGTTTTTTTAATGTCAGTTAAACCAAATAGACTTGGATCAGCCAGAAGGGCACAGCTGGCCAAGAAGCCCATGGCTTAGGTGGGACAGCTGCTGGATTCCTGCAAGCAGCCACCCCTCCAGGAAAACTGGAGCTTCTGTACCTGCTGCAAGGGCGGCAAGGCTCTGGCCAGGCAGCAGAAGCAAAGGTTAGGCACATGGGAGGGTCCTGGCACATGCTTCAGGGTCTGGGATAGCATTTCCTCAGTATCCATCTAACTACAATAAGATCCTGTCCCTGGGGGGCTCCCAGCAGTAAAATAGATTACATGGACGAATATCAGTGCCTTATCCTATGTAATTTACTTCTCATCCTGCCTTGGATATACCTTGCACCCAAGGGCTTCATTTTTGGTCCACTCTGCAGTGAATAACTAATACTCCTATGAAATCTCCCCCTGAAAAGCATCGGCCCACTTTGATTCACCCAGGCTCTCCTTTTTGGGTTGAGGAAAGCTACCAGAAGATGGTTACTAAATACTGGCCAATTAAATACACACCTAAGATCAAGAGCAAACAGATGCCACAGATTAAAGAGTTATTTTAATCCCTATCTGGCCACAAAACAAGCCCAGGGAGTGGGTTAACTTTCTCAGTCAGAAGCAGATGCCTGGTTTGTGCATTGGCTTTCAATCCACATCACCTGTCCAAATCTTCTGGGTGTTCTTTCCATCCCAAATCTCCCTACAAGGGTAACCAAAATCAGAGCAGGATGCTCAAACACATACGCACACCAACCTCTGCAAAAAAAAATACTTGCACAAAGCAGAGAAGCAAAGCAAGGCAGCATCCTTGGATTAAAAGCTGCCAGCTACGCAAGCAGTGGGAAGCAGGAGACCTCACCAACAGAGGGACTCACCTGTTTCTTGGAGCCTGATCAGGGATAGGGAATGAGAGTTAAAGCACCAGGAGAAATCCCCTTTGCTCACCCGGGGACAGTACATCAGTTACAGGTTACCAGTAAGGTCTTCATTATAATATTTACACCACGTATTATCACCTCTTCCTCACAGCAGAATTCTGTCTCAGGAGTTATTTAACTGATGTGCAGAAATCTAAATTTAATTTATTATGATCTAACTCACTTTAGAGGCCAAATTACCCTGCACTAGAAAAAGGATCAAGTCAATATTCCACTTGCCTTTCTATTTATCTTCTACAGGGCTCATCTCTCAAAGTTTCATATTCATTTTCTCTCATGTACTAGTAATAAATTTTCATTTTTTTTCTTGGAATTAGGCAATTTCTCTTTCAACATTGCAGTTTAATGGCTGGTATTAATTATGAGAAACACAGTCAATGTTTAAAAAAGTTTGAGAGACTCAGCAAGTCTGAAGGAAAGAAAGGAAAAATATTTCCAAGGGGTAGTTGTCTGCTCTTGGCAAAAAAGTATTGCCCCTTCTTACACCACACTGGGGGGGGGGGTCCCCAGGCATGGCCAACAAGAGGGAGTCCCTTCAGGCAAAAAGACAGGAGCAAAATCCCTAGTGGAGAGGAGCTCCCAACTCACACCAGCATTCAGCCAAGAGCAAGGCTTACTGAGAGCTTTCTTTGGTATCTCACTTAAAGCTCCCTCCCAAAAACATCCACTAAAGGCCCCTCCCCAAAAACTGCCCACTGCCTCAGTGGTGAAGGGTGAACAGCCCAGGGCAAGTACAGAGGCAGCTTTTCAAGCTTTTCACAGAATCACAGAATCACAGAATCAGTAAGGTTGGAAAAGACCTTAGAGATCATCGAGTCCAACCTATCCCCTATTACCTAACCTAGCCAAACCTGTTACCTAACCTGTTGCCATCCTGCTACCAACACACCATCCTACCTATAACACACTACCCTAATGTCTAGGTCATGCCACCAAGTACATCATCCAACCTTTTCTTAAAGACCTCTAGGGACGGTGACTCCACCACCTCCTTGGGCAGCCCATTCCACTGAGAGATCACCCTCTCTGTGAAAAAGTTCCTTCTAATGTCAAGTAACTGCACATTAAAGATTAAAAGCCTCTCAGTGCAAAGATATAATTCGTCATCTGCCTCCTAAATCATAGCTCAGAAACAAAACAAAACAAAAAAAAGGGAAAAATAATATTAAAAAAAAGTGCTGCAGGGGGAAAGTGGATCATTAGCACTAAAACTACAATTTTCTGGCAACTGCTAATGCCTTGTTTATGTGGATTTCTGTGAATATGACATTTTAATGGCATAGTAATTGTGTGATTACAGTACAGAAGGGATCACTGGAGCGGGAAGGAGGAACAAGCAACCCAGGCGGCTGCTGTTGAGAGCCCTCAGCGTCCCCATGGGACACTCCACTCCTGCAGGCAGCTCCCAGCACCCCTCGCTGGCATGGGAGGCCAGAGCAAGCTGGACACAGGGCTGGGAGAAGACAGGTTGTGGCAGCACTTTGGCTGCCATGAGGCAGCCCAGCATTGAAAGGGCATTTCAAGTGAAAAGCCTGGCCCAAGCAGAGCCAGCGGTGACTGGGGATTGGCAGGTCACACCAATCCCCAGGGCCAGCCTCCAGCTGCCCAGAAGGACAAGGAGTGGCTGGTGTGTGCCAAAAGCAGATTCTGATTCACTTTCTTCTTTCATGGGACTATTTCAAAATAGAGAACGAAACTTTTCTAAAATAAAAATAATTTTCCTTTTGGGGATGTCGAGTTTTGCCTTTAGACCAGAGTGAATTGGACTGGTACCATGAACATTCTTGCAGCAGTCAGCAAAACCAAGTCAGCCTGGTAGCTTGGCAGAACTGACAGGGATTGCTGGGGAGCCCCATTTTGGCCAGAAAAGAGGATTTGCCTCTGCAGATGTAATGGTGGCTCTAAAGGGGTCTGGCAGCAGTCAAATGTGCTCCTGCCTCTATTCACCTCATACCCAGCTTTCCCTGGAAAATCTCATCCCAACATAATCCCTGACAAAGCACTCGCCACTGAACCTCCCTCCTGCCTTCCCTGAGACTTGGACATTGAAAAATAGTGGGGGGGAAAGAGGGAAATAAAAAATTACATCTGCATATCAAAAGCTCTAATAAACACGTGAAAGCTCTACAAACTCAGATGACAGTGTGGTGAGTTGCTGCCTGGCCATGGCTGTGTCATCTCTCTGCCTGCGAGGACATCTTTGTGCTCAGCGCTGCTCAGGGGCACTGGAGGCAGGGGGCAATCTTTCAGCAGGAATTGCAACCAGGCATTATACAAATGAGATTTAAATGTCTCACTGAAGCACAGGGAGGTTCATTTATAAAGCAGTTGTTACTGGCTGAGGTGCTAATGCCATCTGAAAGGATTACAATACTTCAAACAGGATAGGGCTCATCCCTCCTCTTCCACTGGTGCCAGCACATGAACTAAGAGGGTCAGCAGCACCAGAGGGAAAAGAAGTGGGACACCATCACACTGCCTTCATCCTCATCCTTGAATAACCCAGATGGAGCATCAAGGTAACGGATCCTTCAGTCAAGCTTCAGTGTAGTTTTCTTGACACCAGAGCCCAGTGTCTTGGCTTAGCCCTATGCAAACTGTGCTGTGCATCCTGATGGCCTCACCCCCAAGATACAAGAGGGAGACAGACAGAATGTGATGGCCATGCTCTTTGCCCCATCCAAAGAGCATGTGGTGGTGCCAAAATCAGACAGTGGGTCTCTGGAGGACAGGCTTTCTATCTATCCTGCATCACATTCCCAAGTACACCAGGTACCACTCAGCAGCAAACCAGCAGGAAGAGTCACAACACACACCTCCTTCCTCTTACACCTCTTCCCCAAACTGCACAACACCTAAGCCAATCAAGCACTTAAATACAAACTTACATACACTCAGGCATTTGAAGAAACCCATAGAAATTTCTGTTTAAATGCTTGAAGTTAAGTACATACTTTTTTAGTGCTTCAATGGCTCAAGGCCACCTTCTCCTCTTTTTGCTGACATAAACCATGCACTACAAATGGAGGTAGCTCTGGGCCGCAGTCATCGTCCTCCCTAATTAGTCTTCTGCCCATGGAGATTTTAGCTCCAGTTCATTTATTTGAGGCTTGTGAAACTCCTCTTCCTCTTGCACTGCAACCTGGCACAACATTCACATGCAGGTTGGTGACAGCTTGTCTGGGACCCCATGGGGACACACAGCAGATCCAGGATCCCCCACTGCTCCAAGGAAGACCAGCATCTCCCTCTGCTAGGAGGTGATTTACTGTATCTCAAGGAAAACCTGCAGATGAGAGTCTGCTCTGACCCCACTTTGGGTGAAAAAAGAAGAGAACAAAAAAAAATCAAATAAAAAATTAATATAGATATCTAATTAAATCAAAGCAATTCTTCAGTGAAGCTTGTCCTGCAGCCACGGTCCCTGGAGAAGCTTTGAGCATTCACCATTAACCTTTCCGTTGCAACTGACCCTTCCCTGCACATACACATCCGTATCACATGCACATCCATATCACATGCACATCCGTATCATCACATGCACATCACTCCATCTTCAAAGGATGGACCATCACCTCTTCCCCTGCTTTTTTGGCAGTGAACACAAGTCTCTGAGGACTCTTCAGAAAGCATCCCACTTTCTCACTTGGCCCTGAGGCCAAGACTATACTACAACTAAGTTTTCTGCTCTCCTGCCCACCACCCCTCTAACATTCTCTCTTGTAGTGCATGCACACAAGTACGCAATTAAGACATCTACTACATCAGGCAACAGGAATGGTAAAGGCTGGAAAGGTGCCATGGAAGAAGAACTGACCTTCAGGAACTGCAGCTGCAACTGAAGCCTGGATGGAAACATCCCCATTCAGGTTTAGCAGGATGTTCTGCCTGGAATGGGGTAAAACCAGTCTGACTCATCAACCCCAAAGTCAAAAATCCTGCTAGTGAGGTGAGGATGTGGCAGACACAGTAAAGTATCCTCATCTAAAAATGCTAAGCTGACACAGCTGGCCTAGGGATAGGTGACTGACAGTCAATCACTTTAGACTATAAAAGTCCAGTCTCATTTTCAAACAGCAGGTTCTTTTAACATATCGTTTCTTGGGGTGTATGGAGATTCCTCCCTTGGGTGGGGGATGCCCCTTGAGGTTATTAGCCCAGGCTGAGCAAAAAGAGATTTGACCACAGTCCTTGGTATGGGTAATATTAATCGCTACTTAGTAATTGTTTCTTTTTTGCTAGCTTTAATATAACTGCTTTAATCAACTGTTTTGATATACGTAACACACTATATTAGTAGTTTTGCTTTCTATACTGTTTAGCAAATAATTCTGAAAAAGATCTTTATGCCTGATCATTTATCATAATAAATCATTCATTTTTATATAAATATATATATTTTGCCATCCTTAATACTATGGGACAAAGTTGTACAAAGATTCACTCACACCTCTATAATTCCCTAGGCTTAAACCGTTGATAAAATCTGGGTGTCTGGTCCAGCTGCACCCAGGCTCCTGAGAAGGCATGTAGAAAGCAAGAGGGTACCTTCTGTACCTTGTGATTCAATGGGAGGGCTTTGCTAAAAAATTTTGCCTGAAGCTCCCACTCCACCTGTGATATCAGACTCTGGAGAAGGCTCTTCAGCATCTTCCTCTTATCGTCCCCACACTCAACTGACATCAGCTCAGGTTCTGGGCCACTGATTTCAGCATAAGGAGCTGACCCAGGGCAAGAGAAACTGGGCCACCGCTAAGTCAATCACAGCTACAATCAGCAATTTGTGTATCTTCTTGTCTGTATCTGTGGTAAACAATATACATGGTCTGAAACACCCTCCAGAGGCTTAAATCTGCTAAAGTCTCCAGCCAAATACAAGAGCATGAAAAACCACTGGAGAATTACCTCCGTTTTTTCCAGTAAGGGCACAAATGCTTTAATTTTAAAATGGATGTCTGGGGCAGCCACCAAAAATGGGAAATTAATTTGCAAATCAGAAGCAGAGGACTCGGACTTGTACAGAGGAAAGATGACAGATTGATTGCTTTGACGAAAAGCCAAATTTTGTTTTTGGGGCTTCCCTTAGGAGAAAGCAAGTCAGCTCAGAGTTCACATCACACTTAACAAGCAACTGTTGCGCTGGCAGCAGTGTCAGGTTAAAATATACCCACATCTCCTGCAGGCAGCCCTGGGCCAGAGCTCCAAGGGTGGACAATTCACTGGCTGTAGCACCAGGCCTGCCTCTACAGAGGGAGAGCTATGCATGCTACCTGCCAGCAACACACCCCCCAGCCAGATCCCAAGGAATTCCTGTGGTGACCCTTATCTCCAACATACTGAAGAACCTCCTGCCTCTCTGTGACAACGGAAAGGAGCACAGGATCCATGTCACAGACCTCTAGAAACCGCATCCAGGAACAAAATTGCCTGTGTTCCCACTTTGAAATTTGCTGTTCCTTCTTAGACCCTCAAAATCAGGTGCGTGCAGAGTGTCTTACTATGAAAAGAACACAGACTTTGATTCTTTAAAATAAAAAAAATTAGCCTATAGTATAGCCTGACACATGAAGACAAATTCTGTATAATTAAAAAGGAAAGGAAGCCGATTATATCCTCCCGGAGAATATTGCTGCCTGCTTCTCTTTTATTTATATGTTACAGTGTATAATGAGCTGAATATTTAGGAGGTCAGCACAAACCAAGCTGCTGAGTGGACAAAAGAGAAGATCCAGCTCTATCTGTGCTGAAAGTCAAGCAGAACGATGGAGAAGATTTTTGGTCATCTCCTCCTCCCCCTACCTGCAGCTCTCCCAGGATGCTGCAGGACTCCTCAGTTCAACTGTTTGCACTTGGGCTGCATTGGTCTGTCCAAGTCTCCACCAAAAAAAGGTCTACTGCATTTTCCCACAGGAATGGATGAGCAATCCCACTGGCAATGCCAAACCATGGGCACCTGCAAACTCTTCTAATGGGTTAGCAAATGGTAACTCTGCACAGCAAACAAGACCAAATAGTTTTTAAGAGTCTGTAACAGAGTCTCTGTTTTCACTGAAATTTTTTTTCAAGACTTCATGTTTATAAAAACAAAAAAGGTGGAAAACCTGTAGACTGGCAGCCTCTCTGCTCCACAATGCCCAACCCACCTTCCCCAGGCTGATGTGAAGAGTCACTCAGCAGTGCTGCCGCTCCCATCAGAAGTGGGACACCCACAGCTTCCCTGGGCTCTCTCCATCCTTCTCCACCTGCTAGCTCCCACAAGTGCCTTTGATCCCCTTGGAAACCCCCTCTGGGCTTACCAGGATGCCAGGAGACACCAAAGAGCATCTTTGCAGCCATGGTGTTGTGTTAACTGAAGCGCCACAGGCAGCCCCTCCACACCTGCTGCCACCACTCAGTTTCATTGTCTGCTGGCTGCATGACCAGGGAGCGGGTGAGTGTCAAAGAGTCCCCAAAGGTCATCAGCAATTACAAAGGGCATCAATTGGGAAAGAAATGAAGGCAGCATCCTGTCTCATCTCCATACCAGCTAGATTCAGACCATTCCCAGGATCATCAGAGGTCAAACGCATTGGGAAGAGGCCACACCTATGGGCTCGATGGTGGGTAAATAAAGTGGCAAAAGGGAGCTCCTAAATGGACAGACAGTGATTTGTTTTCCTTCTGCGCCTTTTAGGACAGACATGGGCTGCTTCCCAGCCATGAAGGTCAAACCAGCCTTCCCAGGCTTCAGCAGGAGCAGCATATGATTTAGTACTTAGGAACCCATAGCTGTACTCGGTCTCCAGCTGAGCTTTGCTCCTCCTTCTGCATGAAAGCCAAAACTCTGACCAAACAACACAGCTTGAGCATCTCAGAGGTCAGGGAAGATCTTCCCTTCCCCGTGGAGTTGTGGATCCCACATGCCTGAGGACAGGCCAGGATGGGGCGCATTAGCGGGGAAAAAAAAAGGGGACAGTGGAACAGGGAGGGAAGAGTAAAAGAGCCAGCAGACGGACCCCTGCTCTGAATGTCCTGCTTTGAACCCAGCCCTTTAAAAAGCACGTGGCTAATCTGAACCACACCTCCCAAGAAGGAAGGGATAGTACTGTTAATATAGTCAGCATCCTCGGCCCAACATGGCCTTTTCACAGCAGGAAAGCCAGGGGTAATCCACCTGGTAATTGCTTCCATGAGGATCTTTACACAGCTTTAGAAACTAATGCTACTATGCTTCCCTGAGCAGCTACCCTTCCAAACCAGGCAGCAACAAGGGGCAATGGTGAGCCGATTAATATGAAGTGCCTCCAAGGGAGGAAAAGGGTAAAAACCACACATATATTAAAAAAATACATATTAAAGGAAATGAAAGTAATTGCAAATACACAGGACAGTTACATGCAGGGCTCCAGATGCCTTCAGGAAGTCACCAGCTTGCCTTTTCCCCTCGGTCAGCTAACTGCTTTGGGGAGCAGAGACTTAACAAGTGGGCACCAAGACACAATCTGCCCCAAAGGGAGAAGCTCAGCAAGGACAAGAAATTACATCAGTCAAAACTACCCGCTATTACACTTTATTTCCAGTTCTGGAAAAGCCCTGGACTCTCTCCACCCATGCCTCAGTTTTCCTGCTCCTACAATTAACTCAAAAGGCTCCCAGAGTGGGAGGGTCCCAAAGGAGCATCACCTATGCTGAGCAGCTCTGGCACAAGGACTTTTTTGCCATTTTCCCATATCTCACTCTTTGCAGAGTGGGAAGAGCAGAGGAAAACCCTTGCTGGTGACTAAACAAAATGCCGTAACCCCTCCCAGGGTGCTTCCCTTGCATAAGCAATGATGTGCTGCAGCCCAATCCAGACCAAATCATGCTAAGCAGCTATCCTGATAGCAGACGTACTCTTGGTCAGAGCACAACTTCTTCAACACATTTAAAAGTATGACCAAGGCTGCCCTAACCCATATGATGCAGAAAGATGCAGCATGCAGGAGCAGGTTCTCTGCAGCTGTCAGGGCAAGGTGGAGCTCAGGGCCCACCAGTGCCTGCCTGTCAGACACCCCCCCACCATCAGAAAGCACTGGTGACCTATATCCTCATCTCACACACACACATTTTTTACAGAGAGACAGGAGTTTCTGTAACCCAGAGCTGATCATCAACACACAGGCAGAGGGAGACGAAGCTGAGGTCACAGCAATGATGCTCCAGGGTGCATGTACTACCCCGCTGCCAGTCCATCCTCCCCTCAACCCCCCTAAAGGAGAAATTAGATATAAAACATTTGTGACAGCAAGAACTGATCTAAACCTTTGATCCTTAGGTACCTGCTGCTGGAGTGGCTGCGAGATCCCAGACCTGGGCACAACATGACTGACAGCACCAGAGATACAGCAGCATAATTTAGAGCTTATGTGTCAGCCCAACCTGCCCCCAACCTGCCTATCTCAGTTCAGGAATAAGAATAAAAAAACCAACTCTGGCTAGAGAGCAATGTACCCTACCAAGGTATGGCAAGTCTGAACATAAATAAGCCTCTTGGGGAAGGACAGTGGGTTGGGGCCAATCACGAGCACAGGCGCTGTGGGGGCCTCAAGGAAATGCTGTGCCATGGGAAGACGCAGGTTTGGCTAGGGATGGAGGAAAACAGAGGCAGGACATGGCTGGTGTGGCCTGGCCAGGCAGATCACAGCCAGGTCTCTAGGCCTTGGCCATCTTCCAGCAGCATAGTACTGCTGCTCACATGAACAAACTCAGAGCAGAGCATGGGCATGAGAGCCACAGTATGGGACATGCCAAGTCCATACCAGGTAAGCGAACATGGAGATGAATTCCCTCCACTGCCTCCTGCTGTGTTCATGCCCTCTAAATTGTTACAAAGATCAGAGATGCAAAAGGAAAGCAGAAAGAGGAGAGGAAGGCAGTGGAAATACAAAAAACCCCAACTACAATTGGATCTTCTATACCACGAGACCAGAGGTCTTGACCCTCCCCCGCGAAGCCCTCTGTCCGCATTGACTGGCAGCTCATTAATATGCAAATTTGCCCCACACCCTCACCCCGCCTGCTAGCACTCCGGCGCTGTTTCGGAACTGCCCTGCTGTGTGTTGGTGTTCGTGCCCGTGCTTCCTGGTGCCTGCGGCCACCTCACGCTGGGAAAAACCCCTTTTCCACTCGGCCAGGGACACAGGTGCAGGGAGCTGCCCACATTGCAGTCCCAGTGTCTCTCCAGATGGGTAGACCTGGTCTCTCCATGCTCGGGGTAGATGTGGTGTCTGCTCTTAGACACCAAGCCTACCCTGAGAGTCTCAGACACCATGTCTGTCTAACCTGAGAGTGTGTAAATCTTTCATAACTGCATGCAGCCTCCTTGCTCGGAGCTGAGCCGCTGCAGGAGCAGCGTGCACCCAGCTCAGCTTTGCTGCGCCGAGAGGGGAGAAGCAGAGCCACCGCCACGCCAGGAGGGGGGCAAATGGCAGAGCCACCACCGCCACTGCAGCTGTGTGGGATGATCTGCATATTCATGACTGCCTAATGGAATATTCATGCGTGCCGGGTCGCATATGTGCAGTTGTGAAAAGGGGCCTCTTTAATCGCTGAAAAATCATACCGCTAAGATGTGAAGCCGCAATATGGGGGCGCAAAGTGGAAGCGGGCCAACTGTATAGCTGCAATTGGGTTTGTAGCAAATGACACCGGTAATTTGGATGGCAGCTGTGTAACCACTAAGGGCCCATTTTGCTTCCTCTCCTATCTGAGAGGATGCTGATCCAACAAACATGACTATGCCACAGCCTGGAGACACAGAACAAATTTCCTTTCCCTTCCCCCTTTCTCTAACACATTGGCAAGATCTGATTGATATTTCTGTCCACCTCTAAAAAAAAAAAAATTGTTTTAGATCTACTCACAATAAAAATTAAAATCAAGCCCATGCAACGTCAGGTGCACTAAACTCAAAACACCTCCTGAGAGCATGGGGATCTGGATGGAAACCACCATCCAGGCACTGAGTGGTGTTGTTATTATAAAAAAAAATCTCCATTTGGCACTGATTCTCACACATACACAAACATTTCACTGCAATAGGGAAAAGGGCATTTTTAGAGTCCTCAATCATAGAAACATAGCATGGAAGCCTTGACGGGCAGTTCCTGCTCGGGCATCTACCAACCTCCTTAGCTTATGTGGGAAGAGGTTTTCACCACCAAGGCAGCAGGGCTCACGGCACGCTCCTTCCTGCACAGCTCCACCATTTCATACACTGTGGTTAGCCCATGTCTAAAGGCAGCAAGCCCTGCCATGTACAGTAAAGCCCCAGTTAGTCGCGGTTTGCATCTTTGTGGTTTCAAACATTTGTGATTAATTTTTCAGCGAAAAGTGGGGTCTGCGCATGCACCACAAAGAAAGACAGCTCATGAAAATGTAAACTAGCTCACAAATGGGGCTTCCACAGTGGCAGAGAGAGCGGGCACCCAAATTAAAGTTCCCTCAAGGCAGCACTATGTACTTTGTTTATAATAAGGGAGATGTTTGTGGCCATGTCAGAAACACTTTAAACAATTGATACTGGGGAGGGGGTGTAAGACCACCTTGCCCTGGGTGAGGGCAGCTGGCTGGACAGGGCAAGGGGAGAAAGGAGCTGTGGAGGAGTGGGCTGCGAGAAGTGGGGCTGCAGGAGCCATGCTCAGCTTCACTGGGACCCTGGGAAGCATTCTTTACGTGCGCTGCTAGAGGCCGCATGTTGAAAAGTGGAGTTTCAAAGGCTGTACTCAACGCTCGAGCTTGTGCCGATGTCCCAGAAATGCTCTGAGCGCCAGGGCTGACTAGAGAACAGCCCGATCCCATTGCCAAGGCAACAGTAGCGAGGCAGCGCTGTGTCCACTGGCAGCACTGGTGGCAATCCCGGCCCTGCTCCCGCTGGGCAAAGCTAGCAAGGTGCCACCATGTCAGCTTTTTGGGTAGTGGCACACAGACAGGCACGTGCATCACAGCCTGTGCAACTGTGGGTTCTATCACAGAGTGCCAGGGTACCCATGCCGCTGCTGCTGCGCCCAGCACCACCACCATTCCCCAACCCTCCTACCACAGGGTTCCACTCCGGAGTGGAATGGAACGGTGCCCTGCGGCCACCAGCAAGACAATTCTTTCTGGGACTGCTGAGCAGAGTCGTCCTGGATTTGTTAAAGCGGGGTGGTGCCTCCTCCGTGTTTGAACACCTTTCAGCTGAGTTTAAAAGTCACACACACCAAGAATCAGCAACCCTGAGCCCAAACTTGGGAGCCTGCAAATGTAGTCTTTTGGCATGCTAATGTGTAAACCTGAAAGACAGGTTTCTCAAATGTACCTGGAATTCCCCTTCCCACCCTCACACACCCTGCTTCTCTGCTTGGAAAGAAAAAAAAAACAGCTGGGGGTCTGTGCCCGCTCCCATGAGGTTTCTGTGCTCGGAAAAGCAGCTCCGGGGCAAAAGCCAGGATTCCGCAGCCAAGAAAGAGCAAAAGGCACCTTCTTTGTTTTCCTCAGGTGGAACAGGGCGTGGGGTGGTCCTGGGAAGACCCTCCAGAGCTCAGGAGCTGATGAGGACAGACCGATAGGGGGTGCTTAACTGCATATTCACGAGTTCGCTATCTTAATGAATCTCGCCCTTTGCAGCTCTGATGTGGACCCGCTGACCTGCAAAACTCGGGGGCTCACTGCATCAAACCCCCAAACCTCATCCTCTTCAATGCAAGACACCAAGGCACCCCTGTAGACAGCTTTTTGTATTAACACACAATGTGAGGGGGCAAGCAGAGCAAACATGATACAAGCCAGTAGCAGGGCTCAAATCTGGGCATAAACAAGCGGCTCTAAATCCGTGGGGTCCTGATTCTTCAGAAGCATCAGGCTTGGAGGGTGGCAGTAGCTGCGGGCATGGTACACCTTCTTGCCGCATGGTTGGGCGGCAAGTCAACACACACTACAGCCATTGGCCTTAGAAGACGTGTCACCACACAAGGACTGCTTGCCCGTCCACCAGAAACAAGTTGATAGGCAACACCTCCAGGACCACAAACAAGTCAGCACTGAAACAGCCCAACGGTCACGGAGAACATTTCAGGCTGGCTGGACACGTTAGCAGCACCAGAAGCTGTGCAGTCGCTCAGTGCAGTGTTCAAGGGGAGGCTGGACGAGGTGCTGAGTGATATGATCTAGATGTAGAGGATAGGTTAGTTGGATTATAGGTTGGACTAGATGATCTTCAAGGTCCTTTCCAGCCTTATCTATACTGTGATACTGTGAAGGCAAAGGTGCCTGACCTCAGAAAGCCATGGAAGGAGAGGGGAAGTCCCCTACATGACGCAAGGTGCAGAAGCTGGACTCACTTTCTAGCAGACCCATTGCCCATCTGGGCCACATCCCATCCCACATT
The DNA here is from genome assembly GCA_013390025.1 of Pitta sordida. NCBI lineage: Eukaryota > Metazoa > Chordata > Aves > Passeriformes > Pittidae > Pitta > Pitta sordida. The sequence goes on from WEKX01028182.1 coordinate 82,596, forward strand.
TGATCCCTCTTGCTCCCACGGTGACACTCTTCCCTTGTTGGCAGAACTGCATTAAGGATTAGGTGGGATCAGACATGGGATAATATAAACGAGGTCATATTTGCTGCTGGTAGTAGCTGCAAGGAAGTGAGGAGCCAGTCCTTCTAGCCAGAGGGAAACAAGATGCTTTTAAACTCTGGCCAGGCAGGCAAGGAAAGGACAGGTACAGCTGAGACCAGGCTAACATAGCTTCTCTGCCAACAGCTTTGGATATATGTACCGCTACAGCATGCAACAGTCCACAGCTACAGAGAAAGGGGCTCTCCTTGCTAAGGAGCTATGTCTCCAGCTGGGCTTCCTGGTGGAAACCACGGGAGAAGTACGGAGGCTCATGCCGCTGGAGGGAAATCCCTCACACCACTCCTGCAGGGTTGGTGTAACGGGAGATGAAACACATTCTTTTGCTGTCTGAACGGTCCTGAAAGCTCAAGTCGAGCCTCAGACTGGGGATGCTGCTTGCCTTAACGTTGGGCATCCAGTGGCTTGTTTCTCCTGGATCTTTTTCCATCCTTACCCACTCCTACACGCCCCAGCAGCATCTTCCTTCCAGTTATAGGTATGCCTCTATCTTCCTTCACTCCCCTGACCCTTGTCGCCAGACACAGTGTGCCTTCAAACATGAGGGGGGAGGTGCTCAGGGGTACATACAAGCTTTTACAGAAATACCGGAGAAAGTAGAAGCCACAATGCCTCACAGATGAGCAGAAACCTTGTGGGTAGAGAAGACTTGCCAAGGAGCAGACACGTTACTCTATGGACCCTTCCCAAAAACACAGCAGCTAGTGCAGAGGTCCCAGCAGCTTTCTATGAGGCAGGCAGGCTTGAGCATCTCAACCAGCATGAGCCCCGATGGCTCTAAAAAACCCCACCTGACTGCTTTCATATTTGATTTACTGCTTGTAAAGGCACCTCCAGAGCACAAGCTCCAGCTGAGTGTTTTCATATTCTTTCTGCCTCCTCTGGTGCCTGAAGGAGAAAAACCTCTCACGAGATGTAAACAGCTCTGGACACACCACCACCGGGTCCCAGCTTTGAGCTGGATGACCTGCCACAGGCTCACGCATGGCCCTGGGAAAGGCAGGGACAGCGAGCCCCAGCAACAACACTTGCTGCAGCTCCAGCAAGCCTGTGTGCAGATGGCAACAGGACTGGTCCCTCTGCAGCCAGCAGCATATGCTGCTGCTGCTGCCCACATCGACACAGATGCCTGGAGAGATGCACCAGAAATAACTGGTTACACAACCCAAGACTTTTTATCCTATGCATCCAAGTGGGTTTTAATCCCGAACTACGGGGTGCGGCTGAGCATCTGAATACATCCCTCCTTTTTGCAGCAGAAGGAACATGTCAAGGGCAACAAAACGTACCTAAAAACAGGAGACAAAACAAGGCCAGCAGGAGATACTTGCGGCTAGAGACAGCTACATTGGTGAACATCTGTATGGCAAAGAGTTCTGCTCTTGGTCTGCCAGCGACCTTTATGTCTGCTCTAAAACAGGGCAATAAAGCTCACTTAACAGTCTCATGCTGAATTAATCACTGGGAAGTGCTCTACAGCTCAGGTAGGAGAGATAGGAAGACAGTGCTAAGTACGATCATAGCGGTACTCAGCAAGACTAATGGCCTGTGCTGCGCTATGGCCTCGGTAAGCTGTCTCTAACACTGCTTAAAGCTTTGGAGCAGGATGCACAGCAGCCCCAGCAGCAGGGTTGCACCCTCCTCCCTGCCCTGGACAGCCATCAGTAACATCTGCCCAGCTCCCTGCATTGGCAGGGGGCTCGTCCCAAACAGGCACAGCCACTGTGGCTCTCCCTGATTGTACTGCCTGTCTCTTAAACTGCTGAGCTGAGGAACAGGGTGTTCAGAGGAACAGGGGAAAAGGAAGGTCTTTTCATTTAATACCTGCATGGACCTTAGGTCTTTTCATTTAATACCTGCATGGACCTTTTCCCTGTACATCCATCCGGTCACCGCTGACTCCACGCAGGATTTCAGCATCCAGAAGATGCTGTTGCATAGGGCTACACAAGCAGCTTGCATCCAAGCACACTGAACCTGCCCCTGTCAGCTTTCCGTGATGATCCAAAAGAGAGTATTTCCTATCCACCATTCATCTGCCATTAATGATTTTCCAGATCTCTAACACAATCCCCCTCCTCCATCCCAAGCAAAACAGTCCAAGCCTGCTTCTTGCAGAAAAGCCATCACCCCACGTCCCTGCTGCACCATTTCCACCCTCTGAGATGGCAGGGAGCAAAAGTAGGCAGGATTTGTTGGCAATTCACATAGCAGCACCCTGACTGTCCTCACAAGTAAAATCCAAGCACAAGTCACCCAGGAAAGACTGTTCAACAGTCCTGTTCTCTGCCTTGCTACTTAAATGTGACTACAAAGACAAGCAGCAAAAGCCCTATTATTCTACAATATGAATCCAGGCTGCCAAAAGGCACCAGGACGAGATGTTTTTCCCCTTCACAGGGCATTTCACAGAGCCTCTGCTATTTCCAACACCACAGCTGAGCTCCAGCAGGCTCAGTGTGGCTTATCCCTCACTTCTGTCCAGCATCAGCGATGCCAAACAGGAATGGGCAGCCAGCACTAGCAGAGTAGGGTTCTGCTGCCAGCACCAGGCTAAGCCCATCAGCCCTTTCCTTGATGAGACACAAGCAGTGAAGCTGAGGAATAAAATTAAAATTCTTCTTTGTGTTTTGATTTAACATTTTATCTGTACTGGAAGCAGCAGGGGAAACACATAGGAAATACGAAGCAAGTAACCACTCTGGCTCAATAATGGCAGAAGACAGAAGAAGCACTAGGGTAAGTTCTCAGAGGCTCATTTTAAAACGTTCCCTCCGCCAACACAGATAAATATTTGAGGAGAAAAAAAAATTACATGAAAATTCAGTCAACACACAGAACAACCACATTAAATTAAATAATTAAAAGGCAAAATAAATGGGATTTTAGTCCTGCTTTGAGCGTAATTTTCATTACAGCCTTACACAGGGAGCTACCAAGCTGTTCTTAACCATCAGAGTGGGTGAAGTAAGTGGCAAAGTCAGCTTTTGCCACACTCCTGGGCCACATTTTCCCTTGTTGGAAAGCATGGAGCCGTGGAGTTAGTGCAGGAAGCTCCCTTCAGCCACTGTCCTGTGGTCCCAAAGCACAGTACAGCTTTACTCAAGGCTCCCCATCCCTTCTCCATCTCTTGATGAGGCAGCTGAAGCATGGAGACAGTGAATGCTTTACCCACAGAGGCCCAGAAATTCTCCATGGGATATAAACCCACCAGGAATGTGCTATAAGCTGTTAGCCCAGTGCTGGGCTCTCCCAGAGCTGTAGATATATGTGACAGTTCTTTGGGTACAGTCCAAGTCAAGCTTAAAAAGAATAAAAATTTTTAAAAATCCAACTCCAGCTATTGTCTGAAGCCTTGAGACAGGATGCAAATTAGACCATAGATGTTACAGCCAAATCTTGTTATTGCCAGGAGCCCAGCCCTGCAATTTAAAGGTGCCCTGGCACAAAGCCACACCAAATGCAGCTCCCAGCCTCTGCTCCTCTCAGAAACGACACAGGGGAAAAAGAGCAAGCTCGAAGCATCTGCACCACTTTTGGGAAGCCAGCTCAGTGCTGAACATCTGAGAGTCTCACCAGCTCCCAGGCAGACCAGCAGAGCTCCTCCCTCAGACCAGCAGGGAAGCCTGAGGCTGCCCAGGGATAAAAGCCATGTGCTCTTCCAATCCAAGAAACTATTCCCCAGCACTGAGGTAGGAAAACCTTTGTGGTAAGGCTGTGCTGGCAGGTGCCTGCCATGGACAGGGGAACAGTGGGGATTTGGGGCACTGGTGTCCACCCCAGCGTCTCTCTGCTTCCACAGCCTGCAAGATACAGCAGACAAAGAATGTGAGCAGCATCAGAACGGTTAGGGAGAGGATAAGCTCAGAGTCAGGTTCTTTTAGTAACACCCCTCTCTTTTCTTCTGACCCTCAAAAAGGTCCTTTTTTCTTTCTGAAATGACATCCCCAGAGACTCCACTGCAACAGCAGCAACAACACAGGGACGACCTGTCAGCTCACAGAGGTAAAACAGGAGAAACAACAAAAACACATTTTTGTGTCTGATCAGGTAGCTGAAAACCAGCAGCATTAACTCCCTAAATAACACATGATATCTGAGGCTACATCATTGATCCTGGCAACAACCTCTTCCCTCTCAGTTCCAGAAAACCTATATATAGGAATCCATACATATATCTATATATATATACGCATATAGATACATATGACTTTCATATTACTTTGCCTTTCCTAAACAGTCCAGTAAGGCACCGCATATTTGCTTTTCCCAAGCAGCAGACTGGTATGCCCATGGCTGAGCAATGTCCCCCACTTGCTGTGCCACACTGAAAGTCCCAGCCTGTTGCTTTTCCTGCCTCACATCAATGTGTGTGGCTCAGTTTCGGTTTTAGTAATTGTAAAGTCCTCACATTCTCCAAACCAAATGCAGCTGGAATTGAAATTGAAAAGTGAAACCACCCATCAATGAAAATCAAAGCACTGCACTGCCAAAATTGAGTGGGATGCACAAAGCAGGAAGCTTAAAAAGGGAGGGGGAAAATGGAAATTAAATTAATAGCATGTTTTGATTTGTAATAGTCTGAGAGCCTGGTAATGACATTGGAAGGTAAGCTACCCTCAGCCCAAGGAGAGGTGGCTGTTTACGAAACCATCTGGCTGTCAGCAGCTCAAACACCACATGAAGGAGAAGTGTAAAATAGGCAAGTAGAGCCAGGCTGCCAGCAGTCCTTAGGGCAGGGAGAGGATGCTCCATCCTCTACCTGGCAGACAGGAAGGACAAGAAAATTCAGAAATTGTAACTTGTGTATTTAGGAAGAGGTTTATAAATCATAGCTTTCTCAAAAGTGGGCACCAAGGAGAAACTTCAGGAGAGTACTCCTTTGTTTATAAGAAAGGACTGCACAAAAATGCTCAGATCTATTTTATGGGCTGTCAAAACAGTGTAATGCCTGTCTTTTACATTATCACGGCTCCTAATGATTTTACTAACCAAAGAGCTGTAAGGAGATCGACTTTGCATTCCTGGCCTCTGCCATTACATTCTGCTCAGACACAAGCAGTACAGCTGAACAGCAACAGGTAGGATTATATTTAACACCCATCTCTGTATCTTGACATTGTCTGGTTTGAAATAGAGTCCTCATGCCATTTACTGGCAGTGAAACTAATAGGATTCTGTAAAAATCAATCCATAAATGCACAGATGCTAAAATGAATGGTTTCCCTTCTGTACCATTTACGGGAGGGCTCTTTTATGGATATCTATATGCCAGTGTAAAAATTGCAGGAACAACTTTCTAAGTCTTCATTAAATTCAAGGGGACTTTTGTGGAAAAGATTGCTTTGAAAGAAACTGCTATTTCCCACAGCAGCTCGTGACCACCCACAAATGTAAAAGAGCTACACTTGCTTGTGACAGCTGTCCCAGCTACGCTATATTCCTGATGGGCACACAGGAGCTGCAGAAGGAAAAACAAGGTCAAGGTTAGGATGGGACACCAAGCATCCTGCCCAACACAGGGGCTACCGCACTGAAATGATGTGCTATTGCTCACCCGCATCCTGAACACTGCTCAATTCTGTCAAACCCTGTGCTAGGGTCTGCCCTGACAGCACAGGGACTGCTGTCACTGGAAGGCTTCCAAAGGGGAGAAAAAAAATTCATCAACTAAAACTGAGTGCTTCTGGGCAAAGCAAACAAAAAAGACCTATTTCCTCTTCACCCTACCCACCACGTCAATGACAGGCAGGGGGCTTGGGGGCTAGGTTTTTTTGCAGGAAGCACAAAAACTGCATGACTTGTTCCTTGCTTCTGAAAACAGCAGTTTCTCAGAGCAGTCTGCGAACTGGAAGACTATTCACATTTCTGCCTCCACAGCTGTATCTCCTCCAAGACCACTTTCCTGAAAACCTCACAGTAATTCCTGTCCCAGAAGCAAGGTGGGGATGCTGGGCAAACCCCTGCACTGCTCATTGAACCAGTTCTGCATTCTCTTCTCGCCCCACAGGCTCTGGGATCAGCTTCAAGTCCTACTCTGTGGCTCTCAGCTCCACTGCTGCAGGCAGGGATGCTGCTACATGGCTTCCCCTTGCATCTGCCCTCCTGACTCTGTACTAGTCAGATGAAATGACTCTGTTGGCTCCAAGGGCTGAAAATAGCAGATAAGACCCAGGTCAGGCATGTACAGTTCACAAAACCACGTCTCCAGTCCCTTCTGATCCACACGGGACAAAAGCTTCCCAGCTAATGGAGGAGCAGATGGTGACCCCATGGACTGGCTTCACCACTGCTGGTCAGTAATACTGAAACACCTTGGTTCGTCCACTG
>WEKX01028184.1:6374-24950 GCA_013390025.1 Pitta sordida
CTTGTTTACAGTTGTCATTGTTCCAGTGTGGGTTTTTTTTTTTTCTCTTTTAATATTCTGTTATTGTTCAAACATACCTATATATATTTGTTATATTAAATTTTTTTTCTTTCTCCCAGTAAAGTTCTTATTTCTCTCTCTCTATATATAATTCAAGTATTTCTAAATTTAATTCCTGCTTCATCTTAATTGACCCAGGACAGGACAGAGGACAGAATCCAATGTATTCAGCTAAGACATTGAACTTATTTTAAAGTTTAGGTTCCCTTTTTGCCCAACTGAAGAAGTTTCAGATACGATCAAAAGGTAGGGGGAGGCAGACTTCGAAAATTTTCTGGAGAAGATTCATTTTAGCCAAAGCCTAAGCAAATAGTAGTAGTCCCAACTGTTTTGTTTGGGGGGGGTTAAATCATCTATTTCTATCCACTGGCTATTCTACATCCACACAATCCTTTTACACTGCCAAAGAGCTCTTTGAGAATATATGCCAACTTCTGCCATTTCTGTTAGTTGGAGTTCCCTTTAGGGTTTTGTTTTCATGTGCTACTGTTACAGACCAGTTAAAGAGATAAACTGGTTAAAAGGTTTCTTTTGGGTTTCCATAAGCAAAATTAAGATCAAACAAGACCAGATGTTGGATTTCAAAACACTAAAATGATTTTTATTAATTATAAAGCTAAAACATAGGGAAATAGGAGGAAAAGACAGAGAAAAGTTGGAAAGGAGAAGCAAAGACTACTTAAGAAGCATAGAAAAGTTACCAAACCACCAATTTACTACCTGATAGAAATGCGGTGTGTGTAGGGAAGGAACCCATTCCCTTCCCCCCAGCTGCTGGGTGCAGCATGGTATGTGTCTCTCTGCCAGCCCAGGCAGCACTGGCATTCAGTTTGAGGAGAGAGTGAGAGGGTTCTTGCTTGCCTCAGTTCAAATCTCCCGCGGGGAGTTGGAGTCTGCTTTGCATGTCTCCCAGCCACGTGTAGGGCAGTGAGTCGCACTGGATTCAAAACTCTCTCTGCAGCACGGGTTCCGGCGGCGACCTGGAAGTCGGGCTTTTGGAGGAATGCAGTGTAAGGTTTCATTAGTCACGTGAGAATTGGCAGCTTTGTTCCCTGGAGGCTGGTTCTATTATCTCTCCCTCTCTCTCTCTCGGCTGCTGCAGCAGGCACTCAGGTGACTGGTGGCTTTTCCATGGTGGTGGTGGGAGCAGAGGTAAGCAGCAAAGCAGGAGGTGAAGGAGGGGGAAGGAGGTGATAGAAGGAACTCCTGCAGAGAGCAGCGTTCGTGCCTCCTCCTCTCTTCTCCTCCTAACCAGCAACTGTTAACAGCTGCTTTCTTATAGGATTCGCTGTAGGCTGGTGTGAGCTAGGGGCTTGCATTTTGGCATGTAGCTCCTTGGGTGTTTTAGGCAATAAGGGGGCCTTAGAGCCCACCAGAGAGATAACAGTTCCTTGAACAATAAGAAGAAAATTTTGTACTTTTAAAAATATAATTGAGATATTACAGCTACCTAGAGGAAGAGAGGTATTGTAGGGCTCTCCAGTGCATGCTCTCACATTGACAAGAACCTGGTTAGTTACACTAATTGATAAGGGTGCATAAAGTGTAAGAGTGCTTCAGATTGGAATGATAAAGAAAGAGAGGAGGCAACAACTAAATCATAGTCCATCCTATTTTAGTAAATTGATTCTTACAGAATCACAGAATCACAGAATATTATGAGTTGGAAGGGACCCACAAGGATCATCTAGTCCAACTCACCACCTAACACCCGTACAGAGACCGAGGGCACATCCCAGAGCATAACACCAACCTAGATCCCTCACAGTCTAGCAGGCCACTCCGAGCCGGAAGGGGCCCAGTGTCATCCAGCCCTACACCCCCCAGCTAGACCATGTCACTAAGCTCCTCGTCCAGTCTTCTCTTAAACACCTCCAGGGAAGGCGACTCCACCACCTCCCTGGGAAGCCCATTCCAATACGCAATTACTCTCTCTGTGAAAAACCGCTTCCTAACGTTAAGATTAAACCTCCCCTGGCGTAGCTTGAGGCCGTGCCCTCTCGTTCTGGTGTCGTCAGCCTGGAAGAAGAGGTCTACACCCATCTGGCTGCAACCTCCCCGCAGGTAGTTGTAAACAGCAATGAGGTCACCTCTGAGCCTCCTCTTCTCCAGGCTGAACAATCCCAGTTCCTGTAGTCGCTCCTCATAGGGCCTGCTCTCCAGTCCCTTCACCATCCTCGTTGCCCTTCTCTGGACCCTCTCAAGCAGCTCAACATCCCTCTTAAACTGGGGAGCCCAGAACTGCACACAGTACTCAAGATGAGGTCTGACCAGCGCTGTGTACAGGGGAAGGACAACCTCCCTGGACCGACTGACCACACTGTTCCTGATGCAGGCCAGGATGCCATTGGCCTTCTTAGCCACCTGGGCACACTGCTGGCTCATATTGAGTTTCCTATCAATCAGTACACCTAAGTCTCTCTCCACTTCACTAGTCTCGAGCCACTCCTCCCCCAGCCGATAGCGGTGCATGGGGTTGTTATGGCCGAAGTGAAGAACCCGGCACTTAGTCTTGTTAAACCTCATACTGTTGGAGCCTGCCCATCTCTCCAGCCTGTCAATGTCCCTCTGGAGGGCCTTCCTACCCTCCGGCAGTTCAACATTCGCCCCCAGCTTAGTATCATCTGCAAACTTGCTGATAATGGATTGAATTCCCTCGTCCATGTCGTCAATAAAGATGTTGAACAGTACTGGGCCCAACACTGACCCCTGTGGGACTCCGCTGGTGACTGGCCGCCAGTCCGATGTTGCACCATTCACCACCACCCTCTGAGCTCGCCCTTCCAACCAGTGTGTAACCCAGCATAAAATGTTCCTTTCCAGCCCGTGCTTTACAAGTTTCTCCTGAAGCTTATTGTGGGAAACCGTGTCAAAGGCTTTGCTAAGGTCCAAGTACACAACATCCACAGCCTTTTTGCCATCAACCAGTCGAGTCACTGGATCATAAAAGGAGATCTTAAATCTGTCTCTGTGTAATCTCCCTCTCTATCTAATGTGTGTGAGGATTGCAAGGACTCAGTGCCAGTTACTGCTATGACCAGATTTAGTGGATTTAGTGACAGCTGCTGGAGTCACATCGGGAGTATAAGTGTTCCAGTCTATAGTGCCAGAAACCAGAGTGAGTGGGTGCCTCACTTCCAGAGTAAGTGGGGACTCAGTCGCAGACACTGGAGTGGGAGGCTTGCAGAAGTCAGTAAAACCAAATTAGCTACTATGTCAACTATGAAGTCACAGGCAGCTGAAAATGACAGTGGCTCATTGCTATCCCATCACCTACTCAGCAACATCTGACATCAGAAAAAGCTAAAAACACTGCTACCAGCTCCTGCCCTAATAGCTACTCAGCCAAAAATGACATCACAAAAACCTGCAAAAGCCAGGTATTGATTCATATCTAATCAGCTACTTTGTAACAAGTGACATCACAAGAAGATCTCAAAGACATAAAATTAATAGAACAGTAGCTCTAAAAAAAAAAAAAAAAAGAAACATTAAATTTGTTTTGATATTAAAAGTTGACTAAAAATAGAGAAGCTCACAGAAAAGTAAGAAAAATCCATGAAAACACTGGCATTTTTAAGTCAGCTGGCTAAGGAAATTATATTGTACAATTTTACTAGCAACTGAAATTTAGAGAGGCAATGGAGTAAATACGTTTATACAAAATAAATATGTTTTTCAGGAAAATAAGAATTTGAAAACAAAAAATATTAGAATATTAACAACACTGGAGAAGACTTGCAAACATGCACTGTTAAAATTTCCTTTAGAGATGTGCTGTTTTGGGAATTAGAGAGGAGTATCTCCAAAGCTGATTCACTCTGGTTATTGGTCAAAATGGAACAGAAGAGCCCTGGAGGGAAGTCCATATGAACAGAAAATAATACTTCTCTTTATCAATTACAGGAATAACTTTAGGAAGATGAGTTGTCAAGTATATTTCTGCAATGTACAAGAACTTGCTAGAGGAATAAAGCAGACCCTACATTTCTTCACATGTTCAACTATTTTTCTGGGAAGATAATTTTTTCCACCATGTAAATTGTGTACAACATTCAGTCTGGTTCACACTGTTCTCAATGTATGTTACCTATGCTGCTGTAGTATCAATAGACAATGTTTTGATGAGGGAAAGATTTAAAGACATGAAACTTAAAGTATACATATAAGAGTATATAAGTAAACAAGAATGTAATTTATATTGAGAAGAAATATAAACTGGAAAACTTTTAACACAATGGTAAAAATAAGTAGGAAAACTAAAGTATCTGGGACATCAGGCTACATGTACCCAGAACTAAAGGTCTGCTCTCTGATGCATCAAAAGAAAAGCTTTCCTCAGCTGCTTCTCCCAAAATTCAGTGGGAATTTGGTGAGCTGGTCAGGGTGTCAGTATATAAAAATGATGCTTTTTTCCCCTCAGATCTGGTACGTATACATCACTGAGTTGAAAGCAATTTGCTGTGTTATGCATCAGCTCATGTTATGTCAAGTTAGTACTCAAGTGCTACATGAAAAAAGATTTGTCAGACTTTTTCCCTGAGTGATCACCTTTCTGTGCTAGCCAGTAATCACTTTTTTAAGGACAGCCTTTATGCAGCAAAAGGTGTCTGATTTCCTTTAAATAAGAGAAAGTGTCTATCTTCAGACATTTTCTTCTTAAATTTATGTTAATATTTCTATTTCCTAAAACATAAATCCACCACAACGTATAACAGCCAGTGATCTCAGCTATCTACAGGAAGAGGCCCTGTCTTTATCCACTCTAAATGAAATTTTTATATGGCTAAAGGTCTTTCAAATGCCAACTTCTAAATATGGCACTGCTGTTTTAAAGTGTATGTCTCTTGCTAATTAAATGTATTCACAATATTATGGTGGAAGCACAATTTCCAAATCCTGATAGGCTCATTTTTTATCTTTTTCAGATCACTGATGTTTACAGGTGTGATCTTAATATAACTACATTGCAATCTGATTTTGTTATGGTTTTAATAGCTATGCTTAGTCTATCTAGTAGAATAGGTTTTTATCTCTTTTTTTTTTAAATTTCATAATTGTATTTTCTCAGCGTAACACAGAGGTTCTTTTCTATGTCCCGTATGGAAACAAATAATGGCAATTTTGTCTTCCTGCTTTCATGCAGAATCACATCAATGTATTATAGTCAGTTTGTGGAAGCCATTTTGCAACACATGAATGAGAAGAAGGTGATTTGGGGTAGCCAGCATGGATTTACTGTCATGTACAATATGCCTGATTGCCTTCTGCAATGAAGTAACTAGATCTGTGCATGAGAGAAGAGCAGAAGAATTTTTCTGCCTTAAATCTTGCAAGGCTTTTGGCATGGTCTCTCACAACATCCTTGCATCCAGTTTGTATGAGCCACTGTACTATATGAGTAAAATCCTGCCTCTTTTATCAAGTTCAAAGGAGAGAGGTTACTGGGCACTGGTTACAAATGGAGTTCCTTGGTAGTCTATATTTGCACATATCCTGTTTAGTTTGTGTTTATGAAGGGATTGGAGGAGAAGACAGGCAGCACCATCATCAGATTTGTTGTTGATAACACACTTGAAGTGAGGCTGATACAGGACTGCCATGCAGAAGGACATAAACAAAGGAAAGTGCCCTGGGAACATTGTGAAATTCAACACGGATAAAGGTAAATGGACCAAAGTTTGCAATTTCCAGGCTGGGAACTTAATGTCTGGGACTCAGCTGTGTAGTAAAGTACTTGAAGGCTCTTGGGGACAGCAGGCTCATAGAAGGTCAACAGTGTGTCTTGGAAGCAATGAAAGCTAGCAGCATCTGGTGTGTACTAACAGGAGAAGAGCCAGTTGTTCAGTGATTATTCCCCTCTATTCAGCACTCATGAGATTACATCTGCATCCAGTTTTAGGGTTTAGAATTCATGAAAGACATGATAAACTGGGCAGCTATAGAGAAGGCCCCCAGAATGGTAAGGTCTGGAGCATTTTGTGAGGAGAATTTGAGATGGACTTGGTCTGCCTCAGGAAGAGATACATTTTGGGGCAGCCAAAATCCACATTGAAAATATGGATATATTTTGCAATGAACATTCATCTGGATGAGCCAGAAAGTGGAACAGGATAAGGCTATTGGAGATATTTGTGTTTGTGTGTCAGCATGTATGCAGCAAAGACAGAAAAGCAGTTACATTCTGCATGTGAGCTGTAAAATGATGAGAGTCCAGTCCAGGAAGTTGTTTTTGCCTATGCTTGGAGTTAAACACCGGAAATGTCACTTCTGTAAAACAACTTTCAGAGAAAGATAATTCACCTGATATGGATTAAAGCTGCATCAGGCCAATCTGTTCATGTATTGCCCTTTTCATATCAACTTTTCCTGATGTCTGTGACTTGCAAGCTGCGTAGGTAAACAAGTCTGTTGTGAACACATCTATAGCCTCTTAATCAAGAAAAAAAAGCATAAAATCAGGTGGTTTTATGTGTTGGTATGAAATTCAGAACATCCAGAGTAAAAAAAAATACAGTGCAAAGTGCTTATGTGATGCCTTTAACAGTGTGGTCAGTCGGACCAGGGAGGTTGTCCTTCCCCTGTACTCGGCGCTGGTCAGGCCACATCTTGAGTACTGTGTGCAGTTCTGGGCTCCCCAGTTTAAGAAGGATGTTGAGCTGCTCGAANAGGCTTACTCAGCACTTAGTAACTGAGTAAACATATTGTGACATAACTGATTCAAACACCAGTAAAATGATGGAAATATTTTAGAGGAGACTGGCGAGGACTCAAATAAAAAACAGAACACAATTCTACTAAACTTTAATTCAGGCTGACTCTGTTTGATTAAAGTTTAGAATATATCCTATTTCAGAACTTCCTGTTAAAATATATAGTTGCATCCTCATTTTTCTTCAGACCTTTCTAACGCAGCAATACTTGATAATACCAAGATATGATGACCTGGATGTTTTATATGCCGAAACAAAGGTAAAATATAGATATATAATGCTGAATTCTTTTAGGAGATTATATTAAAACAGAAATTCTACAAAGAGGAGCTTTGCAGAAAAAGGAAAATTATTTTACAATGCCAGAACCACTTTTAATACACTTTTACTTACAAATTTTTGTACTCTTCTTACATAACACTAGTAGTAATAGCACTGAAAGCCCCTATTGCGAAAATAATGTACAAATAATGGTTTACTCACTATGTGGACATTTAAGTCCTTAAAAGAGTTTTTTGTACTTTGCAGGACTATTGAATAATGGATCTTTTATAGCACTATAGCAGAGAACTTAGGTGGCTAATTTCTCCCACAAAAAACTTCTCCTTTTTTTAATATACACAGTAGTTTAGATATTTACAAAAATATTTTTCAATGCATCTCTTTTTATAACACAGAAATCATTAATTCCATTATTCACTTCTCTAGCCTGGACCGGACACTTGTAGGGAACAAAAAATGACCTCTTGTTTGTGCAGTTGGTGGAAAGTGGTTTAGAGTTGTAGTTGAGGTCACATAGCTTCCAATCAAACAGTTAGCTGCTGGATTGAAAAATTCATATTTAACTGCTCTGAAAAATCTCTTGGTATGATATGTAATGCACGGGAAAACATATTATTCAGAGAGATGATGAGCTTTTGTATGTTAAATAAATCCATTGGCTTCAATATCTGAATAATATTAATTTAAAACATTAAAAGAATGCTCTCCCCCCAGAATTTGGAAAACTCATCCAGTAAATCAGTTCAAAACAAACAAACAAACAAACAAAAATATTCTGAATGTACAGTTTATCCTGAATACTGTGAGCTGCTTTGCCAATAATTGTTGCTGTAGTTGACAGCAGGTTGGTAGCCAGCTTTCTCTGAGTTTTGTAGTGCCGTTATGAACTGACGAAGAACAGTGACATGGAGCAAAACTTATGAAATAAAGTTAAAACCTGATAATACACTTTGAAATGTAACTACGTAACACTTTGGTTAGGTCCATGTTTTGGTGCTTGCCAGGGGATTTTTTTGCAACGGAAATTAAGGAAAAAGGTTGCATCTGCATTAAAATACAAATCTAGCGACACTGTAAATTGCTTGTTGGGTTTTTTTGTTTTAACATATTAGAGGATATGGCAACTTTTACATTGCTAAGTAAAAGAATTCAAAGTGCTGCAGAAGTGGCTTCTGTGAAATGACACCAATAGCTGTTCCCATGTCAGACAAAAGCACTTATGGATAACTCCAAGATGGACCCACCACTGGACAAATCTGAGCCCATCAGTGACACTGAACATTTAAGAAAGGGTAAAATCTGTTGTGCAATAGAAGCCAGAAGAAATAAATGAGAAAATATATGAGAAAATATGAGAAAAAAAGCCCCATGGGCACTAAGGCCAGAGAATAAGTGGGAGGAGGTGCCCCAGGGGCAGAGCCAAGATTGCCCTGCCCTGTAGCCCTTGGAAACTGTCACAGAGAGAGAGATTTCCATACCCGAGCTCACAGAGACCCCATGAAAGAGCAGGTGGATGTGCTCTGAAAGAAGCTGCAGCCCACAGAGAGCCCAAGCAGGATAAAATGATAAAATTTTGAATAAATTATAAAAGGTGAATAATCTCTCTGTCTTTATCTTGATCCATGAGATTTCCATTGTATTTCCTCCCTGTTCTGCTGAGGAGAAGCGTTAGGGTGGCTTTGCATCCAGATAGGTTCAACTCACCGGGAAGATCTTTGCAAAGGACTCATTTAGTATCTATATCACATAATTGACTACCAACAAACTAAAAATTACTAATTTTAATTGGATGAGTTCTTGATATTTTAAATTAGGTAAATTAGAGACAAGCTCTAATGAATTATCTGAATTTTACATTAATGTTACAGTGGTGACCTCTTATAAATATTTCTGTGTAGCAATCTAAAATTAAAAAAAAAAAAAAAGTCATGGCCATTTGCAAAAGAAGTCTGATGACATTTTGGAGAAGTCACTACAGACAAAGCACCAACTGTTGGTGTCATAGGCACACTTAAAGAAGATGGAGGAAATGTTAAAAAGATTCCACAGAAGCACTGACAAACTGTTGCTGAGGGATGAAATTTTGTGCAAGAGAGTAACACAGTTAATTGTGCATTATGGGATATCCTAAAGCTGTATGTCAGCTTTTGCTTAGAATATTAATTTATTTGTATTGTATGTTTTTGCTAAGAATTTTAATCATTATGTTCTCTAGGTTAATAGTAAGTATTCTAAATTGTTCAGAAAAATAATCAGTATCAGAAGATTTGTAAAAAAATATTTTATGGGAAAAGACAGATACAGAATTAGATCATAATTCTACTGACTTTAGAGTTCAAAAGGATGCTTTTAGATCAGTTTGCAAAATGAAGGTTTGCACTTGTAATCGATATGTCACTGTTGTTTTGCTATTCAGATTTATTGCAGCTCACATGCCTAAAATGAAATTAACATAAGTGTAGTATACTGCAAACTCAGGACTGCTTAATGTGATTTTACCCGAGTTGTCTGAGAAATCTCATAATTACATTTTCTGTAGCTCTTATTTTTTGCAGAATGGAGAATAATGCAGTACTTTGTTGCGGGGTTTTGGTTTATTCTTCACTTCAAAACTGATGTTTTTATTAGTTTTTCAATATTGTTTTTGAACAGTCATTTTAACAGTTTCTCTGGATTCTTTCTCTGACAAAATTTTAAGGATCATTTCTGCAATCTGAAGTGGGGAAATAGAGATAAACCAATAAAACCCTATCGTATGATGTAATAGTTACTTCTGGAAGTATGAGAGGTTTTTTAATCACTTTTGGGGTCTTACCATATATAATAATGACAAAATGACCACAATTCATGATTTTTTTTTCCACTTTGCATTAGAATAATACAGGATGAAAAATTAGCTAATTTTATTTCACAATGGTCATAAAACAGAAAAAAAAAATCTCTTTTCTGGTTCTGTGTTACATATTCCATCTTATGATTCCCAGTGGGCTGCCTGAGAGCAAGTAAGTGTCAAGTAAACAGAGAACAGCTGAGGCAGCAAGAACATACTCATTACAAAAATGACTGACGGTGCCTCAAGTTGTGCAGCAGTGTATTCCCAACATATTAAAAGGCCAGTCTCTGATTCAGCAAGGCACATCATAGGCACATTTGCAAGCATGGTTCTGACTGTTTAACGAAATCAAGGTCACATACATCAGGGCTAAGACCTTCAGATGGATATATGTTTCACTGAGATGCACTGAACTATACAGTCTTTCTTGCTTAAAACAGACTGGTAGGTTGACAAAACAAGATCAAGCAAGAGCAATATTTTAGTAGCATTATAATTATGTATTATTATAATTCATGTTTTGGAAAGACCTGATAGGAAGCAGTTTTTACTCTGCATTAAATATGAAGGTGACAAAGATGCACGTCTGTGAAGGTGATTTCTTCTCCAGGGCAACTGAGGATATTCTGTTGTTAAGCTAAGCTTCCAGAAACTCTCTCTAGTGATAATGGACCATCCAAAAAATGGATCTATGAGTAATGAATTCTAGTCTCAGATGATTCTGAATTACATTTTTTAATGATTAATCATTAGAAGATGATTAACACAAAATGGGATTAATATTCCCTCTCGTTCCTCAAACCACCTTTTCTGTAGGGTGTCATTCGTGTTGTACATTATCTGAGCTCAAATATGATGTTCTGCATCCATGTACATTCCTCCCTTATAGCAGTATGGAAGAAAGCACTAAATAAATTACAGGTTCACAGAATATTCTGAGTTGGAACGGATCCACAAGGATCATCTAGTCCAGCTCCCAAGCGAACGCCCACCCATGGATCAAACGCAAAACCCTGGAGCCATGGGCACCACCCTCCATCCATCCGAGCCTCCCATTGTCCAGACCATGTCACTGAGTTCCTCATCCAGTCTTTTCTTAAACACCTTCAGGGATTGCGAGTCCACCACCTCCATGGGCAGACCATTCCAATGACAGATCACNGTAGACTCCATTCCCCCATCCATATAATCTATAAATATATTGAACAGTGCCGGGCCAAGCAGTGGTCCCTGTGGGACTCCACTAGTGACCAGTCGCCAGCTGGATGTGGCACCATTTATTAGCAGGCAGATTAAGCAAGAATTAAAAATCAGTTCTTGTAGCCTTTGAGAATGCATGAGACAGCAGAAAACATTAATTTTTAACTCTTTCAGTGTATATCAATGGCAGATTTTTTACGAAATTCTTTTCTACTTCTGAATTTTGGTTGTGTTCTGTCATATACAAGATAAAATTTATACTTTTTCTCACCTGGTACTGAGTTTGGAATTCACTATGTTTACCTTAAAATACCTAAATCTGGCATTATCTCCCTCTGTATGTAATGTGAATGAAAGAGAATTGCTCTTTGCGTGCTTCCTCCCTCCCTACACACAACCTCTCCTTTGGGATTGTCTCTGATGTGATTTATCCTAAGAACACCAGCTGAGAACTTCAGAAGGAACTGTCTGAATGATTGCATAGCGAATGTATTCCAGAGATCAAGGAACTGTGATGATTGCAATTGACTTACATAGACACTGGCTTGCAAAAATGTATAAAATGCTGCTGGAGTCTGAGTCAACTGGATAAAAAGGCCTTCAAAGGTTGAAGGCAGCTTCTGTCTAGATAGATTGCCCCTTGCCCTGGCAAGTATGCTTGCAGGGTACATCCAGCTCAAAGACAGGGAACACTCACTTTTGGACAGGTGAATAAAGGCACTCCTATTTGGTCACATACAGAGATAAAATCTTAAAGTAGGCAAGTAGGCACTTTGTTGCTTTGTGATTGTGATTTCTCTAAGGCCAAAGGGGAAATCTGTACTTCTCTAGCCAAACCTGTTTATATTATGACCTTTAGATTTGCTTATATTATATACTTCACTGGCAATATTTAGATACTGTATTAGCAAGAAATCTAATCATCCATATATACAGCATCATATATCTTGCACCTGAACAATAGTCTTCTCTCCACTGCTTTGCCAGACTGTACTGGGTAGAAAAAGGACACGTGGTGTAAGTATTTTCTCTCTCCAGCCTGTGAAAGAACACTGGCCTAAGGTAATAACCTTTGCTTTTAGACGGCTAATGTCAAGATAAAAAGATTGCTCCTGATGAACCCATAGGTGTTACAACTTTAATTCCAGGGATTTAGTAGTTGCATTTTCCTCTGTGATCTTAGAACATCAGTATTACCTCAGTGCTAAATTGTATATGAAACTCTTACTTCCTGTGATACCATGAAAGTTATCTGTATCAATACCATCATATAGAATTCATATTGTAAGTGTTGAGGATTTTGACCAATTTACATCCATACAATCAATAACAATCAATTTGAGAAATTATTTTAATGTCTAACATATATATTAAGAAGATAAATTAATAAATGTATCTAAGAAACTCAGACACACAACTTTCACAAAAGATAAAAAAATATACAAAAAATGTAATATAGACAAAATATTTTCTCTTTAAATATGCAAGCTTCTATTTCTATCACCTTTTATAAAAGTTCATAAATATCTAACAAAAGTGAGTGAAGTTTTTAATTGATTTTGTGCAGCAAAATCATGACCTTGTGCTGGTGTAACTGAGGTAAAAAGGTGCTAATAAAATGATCTAAATAAAGAAAATGTTATTTTCAAAGGATAACAAAGTTATCCTTTGAAACAAATAACAAAGTTATTACCAAAGATACATTAACTTCATTAATCTTCACTAGATTCAGACTTTGCAAAATTATTAATTTACTGAAGGCATTACTTTTAGCTATTGTTTCGCAAGTTTTTAGTTTCCCTTAAAAAAAGTTCAAAAACTCACCTAACACAGGGACAAAAAATATGTAGACATCCCTAAATCCAAATTTCTCAATCATGAAAACACACTTTGACTCAAGAGCAGAGTTTAGATCCCAGTGCCTGAAACTGAATACAGTGCGTTACCTAATCACTTAAAAGTTTCAGAACTAGCTTGCAAAAAGTAGATGGAAATAAATATAATGATATATATATAAATATATTTAAATAGCTTGATATAAACATCAAGATTATTTCCAATACTTTTCATACTTTCCCACCTTGCATAGAATTGTAATGTCATAACTACTATGTATAATATATATACAATTTTTTTTTGAGACATACAGCATCACTAACATTAAACAGAAAGTAAAAGCAAAAATCTTAACATCCACAATGCTGGTTAATATTTGCCAAAAACATTTTCCTGTTTCCAAAGTGATTTAGTATGAAATGAGATAATTTTACTCATGATTTTTTAAGAATATAGTCACCTAAATGAGAAGTCTGAGTCAATATGTATCTCTGCCTGTTGGCTTAGCACGGAGACAACTGCAGGCTGCACAATTTTTTGACTTGCTTTTCAAGTCAATAGTCCATCCTTTATGTCAACTTGTAGATTGTTATGTTTATACACTAATTTATTAAAGCAAGTAAAAAACTATGTGTGAGGGTCATTACTGTTGTTCCACCAATTGCAGAAAGGATACAGATGCAACAGACAATTTTAATGAGTCATAACTTCTGCAGAGAAAGTGCCTGAATCTTCCTTGGAGGGTGGTCTATTGATAAGGTTTATCCCGATGAAAACCGCAGATTTAAATAAAAAAATACTGAGATTAAATTTGCCAAGATGATGCAGGAAGAAATATTTCAGAGGAGAATATTCTATTTATTTATTTGGGTGTTTTTTTATTTATTTTACTCTCCATGCTAAATTACAGTTGTTCTTTCCTAAACTTTTCCTTATATGGCTGTGAACCAAAAGGTTAATGTGTATTTATCACATAAATACACAAAAAATAAAGTGTCAGGTATCTTTCACAACCAACAATGGTCTAATATAATCTTTTTTTTTAAATTTACAGAAACAAGCAACTCTGCAACAATTAGGAAAAGAAGTAGTTTTCAAAGGCCCCTATTCATGGGGCAAAATCAATTCTATACATCGTCCCAAGGTTTTACTTAATTCCTCAATCAAGATCCAAATTGGACTAGTATGAAAATTAGGATTGGATCTGATTAACTAAAGTTTACCGAGTTATCTCATTGTTTGCTTTAAACTATGCTTTATTTCCCCTTTGTGCTTTCATTTGCTAGCGTAAAAAAGGTAAATAATGGATGTAGGTGGCTGCTTGGTTATTTGTTTTACAGAAAGATTAGCCTTAGTATTAGAATTACACCATCGCCTAAATTACATTTAGGCTTCACAGTTTCTGAAACCTGTGATTGTTTCTGGTGCTAATATTATGCACTCATTTAAAGTCCCACATGAATGAACAATTTTATAAATTGTAAAATAGAAGTTACTGTTCCTCTCAGGGTTTTTTATTGTCTTATCCGTCTTCCATCTCCTGATTTATCCCTGAAGCTATCAAGGGCAGGAATTGGTTTATACAGCTCCTAACACAATGGTGGTGTGATCTATGCTTTGAGGCGCCAGTGAGATGGAGATGCACTTCTGTTGTGCTGATAGTTGGGAGACAGTGAGAAAAGAATTTCCTGTACTTTTCCTAATATTTCTGAATTTACGATAATCTCTGGGTATGACTGAACTTTTAAGAGACACACTGCCACTCTATATATCTTATGAATATACAAGGCATCATATCTTACATATCCTTATACCAATTTGCCAGCTATGGTGATATGCTTGCAGAACCCTTTTCCCCAGAAGCAGAGGATAAAATTAATCTTTAAATCAATTTCCTCACATATAACCCTCTCTTTTTGATTTTTTCCCAGGTAAGGTTGATGCAGATTACTTTTTTTTTCTCTCCAGTGGAATTACTTAAATGCCTTCCCAGATGTGTTATATATTATGTTCTAGAATTATAAATTAGATATTTCCACAACTTATTCACTGACACCCACTTTATTATAGTGATGAGTGTCCCCCACCTCTCACGTGGGAGACTGCGGGTTCGATTCCTGCCAGGGAGGCAGTGGTGCTGTTTAAGAGTTGGACTTGATGATCCTTGTGGGTCCCTTCCAACTCAGAATATTCTGTGATTCTGTGATTTCAATTGACTTTGTCTTACTTGCCTAAAATATATAAGCAAGGCGTATTTGCATGTTATTATTTCTCTTTTACTAGTATATCCTATATATTTCTGGATAAAGTATTTGTATATCCATATATGATTTAAAAGTATCTTCGATTTTGAGTTTGCAAGTGTTTCTTACTTTTCCACATACAGCCTTTGGAAAATCCAGTTATAAAGACAAAATGGATTGCTGCTGAAACAAACCAAGTTTTTCTTTCACTCTCTCAGATTTTTGTATATCGCCAACTTATATTTCTTGTTTAAAGCATCTATCTTCTACTTTATGTCAGAAAGATAATTATTGACCCTATTGAACAAGGAAAATCTCATGCATTTAATTAAAAAAAAATAGAAAAATAGTAATTATTGTACTTCACTAACTGAATGGCATTTGACTATGATATGCAATATACTGAAGATCTGCAAATAACTTCGAACAACTTATTTTTCTTCCTGGATATGGAAGAATATGGACATGTTATATATATTCAGTATCTGTTTTTCCTTCCATAAGAGTACTATTTTCTTTTTAAACTTGGCTTGGTTTTCTGCAGTTTGGCTTTGCTCAGAGCTTTTAGCTGCTTTAGCAATTTCATGTCACTCCTGTCTCTTATGAGGGTAGGCTAAGAGAATTGGAGCTTTTCAGACTGGAGAAAAGAAGGCTTCAGGAAGACCTTACAGCAGCCTTTCAGTACCTAAAGGTGGCCTACAAAGAGAGCTGTAGAGGGACTTTTCACAAGGGCATGTAATGGTAGGACAGCGGGGAATGGCCTTAAGCTGAAGGAGGGAAGGTTTAAGTCAGATAGTAGGGAAAAAATCTTAATTATATGGGTAGAAAGGCATTGAAAGAGATTGCTGAGAGAAGTTATGGATGTCCCATCCCTGGAGGTGTTCAAGGCCAGATTGGTCAGGGCTTTGACCAACCTGGTCTAGTGGAAGGAGGCCCTGTCCATGGCAGGGGCATTGGAACTACATGATGTTTAAGGTCCCTTCCAATCCAAACCATTAAATGATTCTATATAAATCAGAGAAGACCATAAATCTACATAAATCATGGAAAATCAGAGAACAGATTAACATCTTATTTTTCTTTCTACCATATTGTCCATTAAGTACCATTGAGGTAAAGATAACTCAGTTGTTTAGTATCAGGTTAATTTTTAGCATTTACTTTCACCTAATCTTGAAGAATCACAGAATCACACAGAATCACAGAATATTATGAGTTGGAAGGGACCCACAAGGACCATCTAGTCCAACTCACCATCTAACACCCGTACAGAGACCGAAAACACATCCCAGAGCGGAAGACCACATAATATGAAATACAGATTTATGAAGAAGGTTATGGAAGAAAAATTGCATTGTACTTCGAGATGCAGGGTTTTTTTGAGGTAGTTTTAACTTCTACTTAAAATATACATTGAAGAGAATATTGCTTTCCTTGATCTTTCTTTGCTAATTAACTGCAATTTGATTTGCTTCCAGCCTTACTGTTACATCTCATTAACTATAGCACATAAGCCTATGGTAGACAGCTAGCTCTTTTGGGATGTAACTACACTGTAGGTTCATGTTATATGTATCATGTCAGATACAAGCATAGTTATGTCAAGAGACCTCTGCGTAGTGTTCCCTATCCTTGGTTTTTTTTGACACATAAAGTCTTTTCAGTGAGATAAGAATGATTCTTTGTACTGTACCAAATGTATTATTTCTAATTCTCAGGCATTCTTATTTTCTTCCTAAATCAGTACTATTACTACTATTAAATTCCAGGGTTATGACTTAGTTTCTTACTCTTAGCCAAATGAGATTAGTGTAATAACAATCAAAACAGAATTAATATAAATAATAAAACCAAACCTCTCCACCTTTATCTTGGGCACCATCAGATGTTTATCCATTTCTTCATCTTTCTATGGATAAATAAAATCATGAGCACAAGAACATCACACTGCTAATTTTAAAGCAATAAAGACTTAAAACAGTGGGCAAAGGAAAATAAAGAGCCTGCTTGTCAGTACGTTGATTTAAACTTGTGAGAGTATACTCAATCAGGATGTTAGGAAATGAAGATCAGTTAAACATAACATTAAACAAAAAGATCTGCAATGTGTGCTTGAAACATGTAACAATGACAGTACTTCATAAAACATAATAAGTTGAATATAAGTTGTATTTAATGAAATTTAAGTAATTAAGAGAAGAATTAAAAACACACGATAAATTATTTTAAGTGGCTGATACCCCAAGACTGTCAGTGTTTAACAGACATTTGGATAATGTTTTTAATAACATAATTTAACTTAACCCTGAATTGGTCAGGTAGTTCGACTTGGTAGTCAGTTTCAATCTTTTCAATGAAAATAATTCCATTCTGTTCTATTCTATTCTATTCTATTCTATTCTATTCTATTCTATTCTATTCTATTCTATTCTATTCTATTCTATTCTATTCTATTCTATTCTATCCTGAGTCTGGAGAGGAAAAAAAAGTTCTTAAACCCCACAACTTCCTTTCAGAATACACGAATTGACTAATTTAAAATAATTTTTGTGTAAATCAGCAACTTTCTGGCAATGTATACCATCACTACAGGTATTTGTTCCTGGAAAGTGACATTGTGGTACTCAGAAAATATTTAAAACTGGTCTATTTTACATTATTGAAACACTGAAGTTTATCAGAAAACAACAGATGTTTTAGGAAATAATGTGAGGAACATGATATTTAGAAGTGTTATAATAAAAAAAGTTACTAGAAGTAAGTATTAGAAATCTATTGGAATAATCAAAGTGATTCTTTTAATAGAAAATTCATGTTTGGTTCATCTTTTCACTATGACATGATGAACCAAGAGATATCATCCAATTCTTCTCTCCTAGCCAACTAGCTCGGTGCTTGACAGCACCTATTCCTGATTTATATAGATATGAATGAATTATGAATCCAATCATGACACAAAGTAATGCATGAAATAGTTGGAAAAAGATCATTTGAAAAAGAAACTAAACACTTCTGAAAATATACCCCTATTCTTATAAAAAAAAAAAGACAGTGCTCCATAAAAAAAATAAACACATGGTAAATGTGAAAATTGGGCCAGGAAAAAAAAATCTTATCCATTTAAATAATTATTTTCTGCTTTAACAGCCTCTGGCAGCAGAGCCATTGTTTCTGATAATTGTTTTCACACACATGCTGGACAGAAGTAGATGGATAGCTATGGATGTATTCTCTTGTTCATGTGATGATGTTAGACACTGCAGGCAGAAAAAAAGTAGAAATCATATGTGTCATTCTCCTTCTTGACCAGATACAAAAGTTTTTGAAAGATCATAAGTGATACCAGCTGACATACTGTGCAAACAAACTTTCCTTTCATCCTTTGTCTTTTTTTTTTTTTTTTTTTTTT
>WEKX01028184.1:24994-42455 GCA_013390025.1 Pitta sordida
TTATTTTTCTTTGGAAATACTATTTCCTTAACTTTCACATTAACTTAGCTTGTAATTCCCACGGGAAGCATCAGTTAAGAACTTTATAGTCTTGTATCAAGGAAGGGTATCAAGTCAGAATGGAAACTGATGTCATTTGATATCAATGTGATCTTAAATGAAACTACAATTAAATTAATAAAATTCAAAAAATATTTACATACTTTCCTAGTAACTGTACCCTTTCCCTGAAAACTGTACTTTCTTGCATAAAAAGGCGCCTTTCCTAGCTACTACACTTGTAAGTAAAAAGAAGGACAAAAAAATTCAGTGAAACACTATTACCAAGAGACAACATGACAGAAATTACATTAATCTCTCACTTTTAGTAGCATAATTCCATATTTTAAGGATTTCATGCATTACTGAGGCAAATATTAATTGATTCACCCAGCATCTTTACTGTGCATTCATGCTCAAAGAGGTAGATTGGAAAATGAATGAGATTAATTCCCTGGAAGATTACACAATCTAGCAACTCTACTTTCTAGTTTCCATGATACAAAGAATGAGCCTTACATTTAGACAGTTATGCAAGGTGCTTGAAGTCAGTCTGTGTGAGTAAACTATGTGTGAGCAATAGAAATGTTTTTATAGAAAAGACCAAACCAGCTCAAAACAAAAAGAAAAACAAATTTTGACTAGTTTTCAGATGGAAATAGTATCTAAGAATTATATGAGAATTATATAGATGGGAGGATTTTGAGATAACTGGAGGAAACAGAATTTTGCCTAAAATGTAATGATCTAATACATGGTAATACTATGTACGAATTATTGAATTGAGTCCAAAATAATAAACGCTACAGTCTTTAGCAAGCAAGTTTTCATTCCACTGAAAACGATTACATAAGAACAGATCATAAAATCCTAAGAATTAGAGGCCAATAAGGTGCAATTAAATTAATCTTTCCCACCTACTGCAAAATAATCCAGTTAAGTTCTCCAGAGTCTTTTCAATGTATCTCATACTTTGTTTGGAAAACAATGAGTTTTCTCTAACTCTGATAATCACACTTCCACTGTCAAGCAAAAAATTACTAGAATACTTATGCAATATTCTCATGAGTTGTTGGAACAAAGTATATCACTCCGTGGACCACACACTAATAAAAATGCACCATATTACTAGAGATTATATTAGTATTTCAGAATGGTTTTGAGTATTTTTTCTAATTCATAAGGTTCTGGTTCCTCTTTTCTACTAAATGCAGTAATTTAAGAGACATTTCAAGACCTCCTGACACATTGTCTTTCTACTTCCACTTCTTTGAATCTGCTATATTTACCTTTTTTTTTTCTTATTGTAAATCAAATTCACCAGGCCAGCCAGTCATTCTTGCTACTCAATTACCAATATTTTAGCATAATTAAATTCTTATATTACTACTCAATTTATGTCTGACTTGTACATTAGATAATTAAGTGCTCTGGAAAGTAAATTGATAACACTTGTTAAAGGGTGGGAGATTTTTAAACAAAACCATTAATATTAGTGCAAATAGCTCAGTAGTTCACATAGGGGAACATGTTAAATGTCAGCATTCTGAAATTAGACCTAAGAATCCACCAAAATTAGTCATGCCACATCAAAGTTAAATGTTGCAGTGTTCCCTCATTGCCCACAGAAGTTACTCAAGATATTTTAAGACACCATTTGGCATGAGGTAGCTTAAATGTGTGTCAGGGGATGGTATTGTGATAGCAGTACCAAGGTACATTGGCACTGAGAGTATATTTACAGAATGATCAACAGAAAAATCAAAAGTTCATTCAGAATTTTTCTGATCATTATATAGATTTCAAAATAGCTTCATATAGTTGAGATACACATGATACTATTCATAAAAGATGACATTCAAATACAGTTAAAGATATTCAGATTCTTTTGCCTATAATTTCATAGTTTTTAATCTTTCCAAACGCCGGTGTCCAGAGTTCTAGAAATAAATGAATTAATAAATAAATAAATATGCAGAAGAAAAAAAAAGCTGTTTAATATTTAGTGGGTTTTTGTTTGGTTGGGGGTTTTGTTGCTTGCTTTTTTGGGGGCTGGGGGGGGAGTGGAGGAGCAGGGGGAGAGTAATACTAGTTTGTATGAAACAGCAGAAATACCACACCATTTATTTTTTTTGTTTTGGGTAGTATGGATATGTTTGTGCACACATCTGTATATGTGTGGGAGAAAGATGTGAGGATTTATATCACATGGGGTCTTTTTCTTCTTCAATCTCCATAGTAACTGATAGCTACTTATTTTAACAGATTTAAGGGAACACTGCTCATCACAAGTTTAATACATGTGTGGCAGTGTTGATAATTCCTTGAGATACTATTCTGTTGAGAACAGACCACTTCTAATGCTCAGAATGCCAGTGAAGAATAGCTTTATAGCCCAGTTTTTAATACACCTGATTCTTAGACACCAAAAACAATCCTAGTATACTGGCTACTATGTGAAACACAGATTGTGACTTCCACAAGTGTTTCCTTGGTTTAAAATTGTAAACTTAAAAAAGAAAAATCTCATCCCATTCATTGACTGAAGCTGGTTTGTTACTAGAATAAAAACAAATAAACAAAAAACAAACAAAAAAAATCCCCAGAAAACCCCAAAACTCTTAAATTTTTTTGTTACATAGAGTTATTCCCCAGAGTTAATCAGCTGTTACACTCCTGAAGTCTCCTGAAGTGTCTTTACTAATATTCACATCTATGTGTTATCCTGTGATTTGAATAAAAGTTGTAACAATTAAAAAAGGAACATAACCGTTCTTCTGAGACAAATTTAAGACCTGTTCATGCCTTTAGTTTAAGGTTGAATGTCCAGTTTCATTTAAAAAATAATTTTATTTTCAGACTAGATCAAGTGAGCACAGTCTATTCTACTTAATATGAATTTATGCTCTGAGCTATTGTAATTTTAAAATAAGAAGGAAGTAAACTAATGCAATAAAGTTAGATCACCTCCACATGAAAGAGAATCACCTCATAGAGGCTTCACAGAATCACAGAATCACAGAATATTATGAGTTGGAAGGGACCCACAAGGATCATCTAGTCCAACTCACCATCTAACACCCGTACAGAGATCGAGAGCACATCCCAGAGCGTAACACCACCTAGATCCCTCACAGTCTATCAGGCCACTCCGAGCCAGAAGGGGTCCAGGGTCATCCAGCCCTACACCCCCCAGCTAGACCATGTCACTAAGCTCCTCGTCCAGTCTTCTCTTAAACACTTCCAGGGATGGCGACTCCACCACCTCCCTGGGCAGCCCATTCCAATATGCAATTACTCTCTCTGTGAAAAACCGCTTCCTAACATTAAGNTAAAGTCAGTCTAGACCTATGACTCTGATCAAATCACACTGATCTAAACAAAAAATTTACCCTGAAATTAGTATAAAGTGCACTTCTCACTTATAATGAAATATTACAGAGAATAACAATCTGCAATTACAGAAACACATACTGTTTACAGACTTTTAGAATATAATAAGAATCCACAAATCACCTTTGCTCCCAACCAGTTTAATTTCTAAATAGATATTGCCCACAGCACCCATGCTTAGAACACCCGGGGAAAGCCTGACTCACAACAGGCCTGATTTTAATGTGATCAGATTTTCTTTTAATTTTGCAATGGCTGACTTTTAAATGTACAACAAAAGAATGTTTTACAACAGCTAGGCAAAAAGCTATATTCATGTAAGAGAGGAAGTACATCTTTTCTGGTAGTCTTAGAACCTCTATTCAAAACAATGGAGCATTCATAAATCCATGCAATGCTGCAGGCCTGAATAACATGCAGAGCAGAAAGTTCAAAGAAGAGCATAAAGTTCAAAGTACATATGAGTTGAGACGAAAATTACCTTTTTAATCATAACTAATTAAGTAGTAAAGTCTATGAATAAAAGTAGTTTTTATAAAGGAAATAAAATGATAACTGCAAAATAAAAATTTCCTATATAGTGATAACTTAAAGTTTGGAAGGATGGTACAATAAAAATAATTTGTAATGTATACATGATCCCTTTTACAGACGGAAAGCTTTATAATCATCAAAAGTGTCACAGCAAGATGTAAGATGGAGTAAAGACTTGATGTTCTATTAATGTCAGAAAAGATGTGGAAAAGTATTTTTCACCATACTGTTAACATTTTCTAATAATAATCAGAATTGTAATACCATATTTACCTGTCAGTTGGGTCAATTTTCCTACATAAACTCCTGTATATGTAATATTAAAAGGTGGATACAAAACTCTGGTTGTCATTTTGCATATACAACTTTCATTCGTTGATGTAAACTCTGACATCTACAATTGTGCATGATGTGTATATGCTAAAGTTGGCACATAGGTTGTGTAACCAAAAATCTGAGCATAAAATTTTCAACACTTTTTCCCCCTTCAAATTACCATCCATATGCCTAATATATTTTCCTTTTATCTTTCACTGGGCTTCAGGCTAAATTTGGTTCTGCTTGGCAGATACCAACAAATGTGTGAAAGCAATAGAAACATTGCATAATAAAGACAAGAGAACAAAGCTATTGAAGCAGCTATCTAGAGCATTCTCCCAGAGAATGAAAGATTCTTAATTAGCAACTATCAGGATATGGCTTTGCTAGAGATCATATACTATGTCTTCATCATGGAGTGATTTTGACATCCAGTGCTAAAATATCTTAATAGATGCATTTACATTAAAAAACAAAAACAACAACAACAACAACAAAAAAACCCTTCATAAAAGACAGTCCTGACCCTGACAGAATGAACAGCTCAAAATTCCTTAACATTTTTTTTTTTCAGTATGATAAGGCTGCGCACCTTCATAACCAGGACAGAAACAGTATGTTGAAAATAAGAATACAACTAAAAGTACTTGTATTCCCTCTACACCATGTTTAGATGATTGCAGATATTGTTTTCTAAAGAATCTGTAGTAGTGAAAACATTGATAAAGCATCATCTCTGATGATAAAATACTAACATTTGTTTCAATGAGACAAATCTGTAAAAAAAGTATCACTCCTGATGGTATTGTTACTATTATATGGCTGTAGGTTTGGAGGGTTCTGGGTCATTCTCAATTACATGTAGCTACATTGAAAAGGAGCCTGTCTGAATCTGAACTCCCTTATGCTTTGAAATTTTATGTCTGCTGTACATGACCTTTGTGTCAGTTGCTTTTCAATCATGCTATATGGTAAGTAAGTGACAACTGCCCAAATTAGGCTTCCCAGATGTATTTTCCGTTATTCTAAAGTGCTTTCCCTCAAGAAGCAGAGTAATACACCCTGGATACATCCTTTGCACATCCTTTCACTGTCTGATCTAAATCAGGTGTAACTGCCAGACAGAAACATCAATGAAGTTCACCAGCGTAAGACCCATGTAGAAATCAAGGCCACAGCCTTTATACAAACCTTCAAAGGAAATAATTATGCAGATCATTTGTAGATCACGCAACCTGGATGTTACAATCATCAAGGGGGTTTTAGCATAAAAAATTGAGGTCATTATTTTGCTACAATTCTGCAAAAAAATCCAGTGTGGAAAGACATACATGAAGATGGGTTTTTGTATGTATACACATAAATCTAAGCATATTCATTGATAACCACATTTTGATTTAAGTAAAACAAGTTACTAAAGTTATGAGAGTTATGTGTACATGACTAACGAATACCACTTGGTCGAGTAAGAATAGCCAACATAAGTGCTAATTCAGTTTTCCTCTTGGTCATCCCCATACTCAAATCATCCCTGAAAATCAGTGGCCATTGTGTCTAAACTTAATCATACAGTTTATTATTGTACTAAGCTGAGGATAAATCTAATGTCACTAGGCATACAAATATAAACACATCTCTAAGGAATATCAACTTTCAGCCATTTCAGGGGATTTTCAGCCTGTCTGCTTATTGTTTCTCTTTAGGTCTACCTGCAATGGTTTGGGTTTTTTTAGCATGAGAGCTTTTCTTTGGTGCAATATTGCCCCGTCCCAGCCAATCTTTAACTGAAGGGCAAAACAGAGAGAAACAAACGGCAGAACTCTCATGATTCTGTGCATGTCACAATGAAAGGTACCCAGCACAGTAGACCTTCTTTGAGAGGCAGGAGTACAGACAGTAGAGGGAGGAAGATGGAAACACCGTCTCAGGTTTCTAAAGCCTTGAAAGAAATAAACTGCTGAAAGAAATAAGCTGCTGTCTTCAATAGTTCATAACAACAGCTGTCTTCCACTTGTGAACGTTTCCTATGATGTGGCGTTTCTTCATATGACATTCTTCAGTTCCTTCTACCTCTTGTATTGCTTCACGCCTCACTGCACGAGAGGAGGCATCATATTGCAAAAAACTCTTCTCTAGCACTCCTCTGTCAGAAAGAAAATAGTCTTCATTACATATTCCAGGTTTGGGATTTATTGGTTGGGTTTTCTTGTTTGTTTGTTTGCTTGTCTGTTTTGGTGGGTTTTTTTCCCCCAGTAACAATGAAAATTATCTGACATCATTTAATAAACTAGTATTGTAACAGAACTCAATTAAATTTTCAGACACACTAAAGTGGCACTTTGCTGCATAATTTAGGTCTAATGTGCTTTTAAGTATATGAGACTTTTATATACGTACATAAGCATACATAGATGTCATGTACACCTATGATGCTGTATAAATAAAAATTCATGTAAACATAGAAGTGTCTGTAAAGTATGCATATATAATGTTCTCTGATATTTCTCATGTTCAGTGTTTAATACTGCAAATACGAGCATTATTAATCTAAAGACAGTCTTTGGATTATTCTGTAAAGTACCTCATTGCATATCTGAGGTATTATTTGATATTTTCATTCTTACTGTCCATTGGAGGATAATGCAGAAAGTGTCAGACAAAAATACATGAATCAAATTTATGACCTGAAAAGCTCCAGTGACTACTGCATAGATATTTTTCTCATTTGATCAAACAACCAAAAATTGAAGGCTCAGTCCTGCAAATGCAGGACATATGAAGAATTTTACTCCCATAAGGAGGTCCTCATGATATTATTAAATTTCTGGAAGTAAAATTACTCCTATTTTTCAGAACATGCAAATCTACATAGAAGCAATATATTAACTATTAAAAGTGTTATTTTTGCTATAAATCTGCCCTTTAATTATACCTTCTTTTTCACTACGATCCATTTAAAAACATTTTGTGAAAAAACATCCTTTGGCTTTTTTTTTTTTTTTTCAGTACGGCTTTTTAAAGATCTAACAAAAAATTCTAAAGAATTATTTCCTTCATAATTATATATTTTTTAGCTTAAACAACACAATGCATTGGCAAAAAATGCACTGTTACAGCTTGCAATTATGAGGTGACTGTGTACCAAAATTTGTATTTTATACTCTTAATTACTATAGTATATTAATTAAACTGAAGAGTATAAAGTAGTACATCCTGTAAGATAGGATTCAGCTGTTTCTAACAGCTTAGATTAACCATTTCTTTACTGACAGGTTTTGTTGGAGTTGGTTTTTTTCAGAATTGGTGATTAACCTCCAAATTTTGTGACTTTTGACAAAGGTTTTAGTTGAATACAAAACTAGATAAACTGAATGGTTTTCTTTTTATTTTAGGCAAAGTCACTTTTTTTGTCAGAGATATTTTTATTTAACAAATTCTAAAACATATTTGACAAATAGTATTTTCTCGGGAAAATGAGTTGACGAGTTGATTTTTCTATTGAGCATGTCCACAGAAAAGAAAGAAAGTGCTATTTTCACCTCACTTTCTAATACAAAGTTGATATTTCCTTTAACGGTTAGAGATATGTCAACAAAAACATGCTTAATGAAAAGTATTTTAGAACACACTGAAGTCTTACAAAACATTTATTAGTGAAGAAATGCAACATGAAAGATTTTAAAGGTCAGATCCTACAATACTTTGCTGAGTAAGGTGGAAATCAACAGCAAAAAATGTAGAATTTGACAGTATCTAATTTTTTTTTAACATGAGATGGATATGTGATCCTTGTATTGCATTAGTCATTTAGGCCCATTCACTTAAAGGCATGAAACTTCAACTTATTTTTTTTTTTAGTAACTGTCATTTAGCCCTTTGTTTATTATATGTATGTCTTAAATAATTTTAAGTCTGAAGAAGAGATTGAAAAAGAGATCGAAAACTTCTTTGCTAAGTGCACTGATTTCTTCGGGTGTTTTGCTGGACCAAGGACAGCAAAAACAGGCTTTAGGGAAAAGCTAACAGGAAACCTATTAAGTACAAGAGGACATGGCCTAAAACTACGCTAGGGGAGGTTTAGAATGAACGTAAGGAAGAGGTTTTTCACAGAGAGAGTGATCGCACATTGGAATGGTCTGGCCAGGGAAGTGGTGGAGTCGCCATCCCTGGAGGTGTTTAAGAGAAGACTCGATGAGGAGCTTAGTGACATGGTCTAGCTAAGGGGGGGTGCTGGGCAGGATGGTCCTGTAGGTCCCTTCTGGCTCGGAGTGGCCTATGAGCCTGTGAGGGAACTAGGTTTATGTTCACCATTCTGGGGTGTGCGTTTGGTCTCTGTACGGGCGTTAGCTGGTGAGTTGGACTAGATGATCCTTGTGGATCCCTTCCAACTCATAGTATTTTGTGTGATTCTGTGAAGTGACCATGAGATCACACACTAATCCTATCCTTAGGATAAAATCTAATCCTATTTTTTTGACTGAAGTGCAAAATTCCTCCTGGTCTGTCATCAGCACACGCATAATTACCTCTTGCTTGCTTTTGTGTGTGCATGTCTAGACAGTGCAATATCAACCTCAACATTGTTTATTATACTGTGTATAATCTATGTTTATGACATAATAATGACTTAATTAAAAGTATTAAGAATGTAATACTTTTATAGAAAACACATCTAAAAATTAAAAAAAAGAACTGGCTGTTAACGCCAGTGATTGTTTTCCATATCTGTCTGTAGCTTTCCGGAACACCTATGTCAAATTTTTTTTTAGTTATGTTAAATTCTTACTGGAGAAGAAAACATGGCACGTATTCATACAGCATAGACTGAGTAATTTGTGTATTTACAGGTACTTATTTTTGAAAAGGTTTTAAAATACTGTCTTTCTAGTAGATGAAATAATTTAGATCTACTCATGAATTAAGTTCCAACAAAGTGCCTTCCTCTACATATTCAAAACTACTTGAAAGCCAAAGCTATGTAACAGATCTGGCGAGTAACAGCTATGTAACAATATGTTTTCATTCCTCTGAAAAACCCTTTTATGAACTACCTTATAAACCTGCTTCTCAGGCATGTCCCAGGATATTCAATTACACTGTAAATATTTTATCCAGGTACAGTATAAAAAGGACAAGATTATTTAAAAAGGACAATATTATTTTATTTAAAAATAAAAATATTTTTTTAAAATTAAGTATTATTTTAAAAGTGGTATTACATCTGTTTTTCAGTTTGGTTTTGAGGTGGATTTTTTTGTTGTCGTTTTTGTTGTTTTAATAAGGTGAACACAGTATTTCAACGAACTATACAGGGAATTTTCATCAAAAATGCAAAGCCTCTTCTATGATTTTTCCAGCAGATTTAGTAAACATATATTCAAAAGACTAGAAAGATTTCAATAAAACTACTGTTGAAATTATTTACCACACAATCTCAAAACTTCTTATTGAATATACAGCATGAATATTCATCTGATTTCAAGACCTCAGTTGCTACATATTCTACTTGTTGTGCTGGTTAGCTATTCCAAATTGGTTAGTTATTCTTAAAGCTGCTTATTTTTCAGTCTCATCTTAAAGTAACTAACTAGAAACAAAAAAGACAGTCCAACAGGTAAGTTTTCCTCTTCATTTGTGAAATTATAATAATTTTTAAATCTTAAACAATTTAATCTTTTTTTCTGTTAACCAATATAAATAGTTGAGGAAAAAATGCAGAGTGAAAAATAAAAATCTGCATTAGTTTTTGGTTTTTTTTTTTGGGGGGGAGGTTTGGCATCTACACATGCTGTTTAGTGTTTTTGTAGCTAGTAAATTTTATATGAAAGGCCCCTATGTTAAGAATAAGGAAAAATATCAGAATACATGGTATAATACTTACTTGCAACTAGCATTTCAGGTATAGAAATATCAACTCCTGTCTTTCACATATTAGAGCAGTCAGCTCAATACATAAAGTAAAGAAATATGCAAATATACGCAAAATATTGACTGAAATATCAGGCTTTCTCAAGTAGAAATTGGAAACTAATCAGCAAGAAGATATAATTATTATAGATGATTTCTTGTATTTCCATATTATATTTTCCTAAAATTATTTTAATTATTGTATCAAAAGCATGCAAATCTGATCTTCAAAATATGTGCATACAACATATGAATAATGAAAGCAGAATCAGTCATTAGACCTACTGTGACTAATGTTCAAATCTTCTGGAAAAAAACAAAACAAAACTAAAAATATTTTTGGATGAAGACTCAAACAGAAATCTTAACCAAAGGATGTGCTATCAACACTAATATTAATTTGGACCTTGTACCCCTTTAAAATCACACTTTCTTTTTAAAATTTGCTATCTCTATATGACAATATTCACTTCCTGCCTTAAACCACTGCGAGTATTGCTGTGTAAGTTGAACAGTTACACATTTCAGGGGCAGAAGTGATGTTTGAATGCGGCTTTTATTAGCTTCTTAAGTGCCCTGCGCTGTTCCCATTGGCAGTGCTCCCATTGACTTCAATCAGGGCAGGAACAGGCCCTAATTTTGTAAGGCACTTTAGGATCCTTTGGGAAGAAAGATGTTGGAAGAACACAAGCCATAATTATCAACTAGTTGTCAACAAAGCACACTCACAAATATCTCCCATGGTCACAGAACACCATATCTTAATTTCAAATTTCAGTTTGCTGTAGCAATTTCAATACTGCTACTGAATTATTACTTGTCCAGGCTCTGAGACAGTTTGCGACATCGTAATTTCCAAATGTGACATGAAGAATTTTGATGACTGCGTAATGAATTAAAAAAAAAAGCCAACCAAAATGAATTTCTCTAGAATTAAATAAGATAGACAAAAATATCTGCCTCTCTTCTAACTGTGCTGCCCTAATTATAGCTAAAATATTCCTTATATGTAAGAACCTCAAATCAAGGCCTGAAAGGTTGTACATATCTAAAAAGAATGCTTACGAATTTAATATTTTGTAATATTCTAAGTATTAAATACTCCTCTGTATGTTTTTACCTTTGCATCCCTTCATTTGGACAGTTAAATTAAAAACATTGATTTTACTTCTGGAAACAAGAATACTTGCTTTCAGAGTCTCTGCCCTGAGAATAACTACTCCTTCTCAGTATAAATAAACTATTTTGACAATGTTAATATTTCCAGTATTTAAAATACAGATAAATATAAATTGACCATATTCCCAACATATGATTTCACTAAAAAGAGCTCCTATTTAACCACTGTGGTCATTTAACTTATAACACGGTGAGATTCAAGGCCTTTTAGCAAATGTTCACTCACCTCTTAAAAACCTTGAGTCCCAAAAATAAAAACATGAGCTGATTTTTCTGATCTTAATGAAAACAACAATAAAAGCAGCAATTCTTATTGAAGGGTTTGAAGGACAGCTATTTAACATCTCTAAATTTCATTCAAATGTTGCAATCCCTATTCAAATAAAAAACACCCCACCCTAAGCCTTGTTTTAGAAGACAATACAAAATTAAGAGATTCAGAACCTATAAGTACTTATATTCCATAAATGGCTTTACAGTTGAAATGTCTGAAAAGAGGAAAAAAAATATTTATTAACTCTTCCAAGTACCTTTCTGCCACTCAGCTTAAACATTATTAAGAGCGAACTTTTCACGTCAGCAACATTCAACTGAAAACAAAATGCAGTAAAACAGAAAGTAAGCATTTCAGAAACGGAACTAGTTTTAGATTTTTACGTCCTCAGGCCTTTCTGAACATATCAAAATGCTCTCTGATACACACACCTAATTGTATAAAGTCTCCAAGAGTAAAACCAGAAATATCCCTTTTTAGAGTAAGAAAACACTTTGGGAACACTAATCATTATCCTAGTATGTTCAGAAACACCTTTCCATCGGACAAACTAGAACTCAGACTAAGGACTGAAGTAAGCCTGCATGTGTGAGATATATAGTTAAAGGCCATACACTAAACATAAAGGTGTGTGACACACCTTCCCTGCCCAGGGAGGTGGTAGAGTCGCCATCCCTGGAGGTGTTTAAGAAAAGACTCGATGAAGAGCTCAGTGACATGGTCTAGATGGTGGGAGGCTTGGATGGATGGAGCGTGGTGCCCATGGTTCCACACTTGTGGGCCTGATCCCTGGGTGGGCGTTTGCTTGGGAGCTGGACTAGATGATCCTGATGTGGGTCCAACTCAGAATAACCTGTGAATCTGTGAACCTGTGATGAGACTACTCATATCAATCAAATTATTCACATGTGGAAGTAGTCAGAGAATGAAAATCTACTTTGAAAATTTTGTCTCCATTGCTGTGTTAAATTATCTTCCTCTTAGGGTTGTGAAATGATGCTGAGTTTTAATGATTAAATTACCTCCACACACAGAGGTGGAGGTAAGGGTACCTAAGCATAAGACAAACATAAAAGTAAACAGTTTCACAATGTAACTGTAAATTGAAATTACATTGTATAGATAAGGCCAAATGTGCAAATTGTTATTTCACCATAGAAGATTACATAAAACAGCAAGTAATTCTCAAACATTTAAACATCAAATGAGGTGAAATTAATACATATTTTGACATTAAAAAATAAATTGAGTCATTTGAACAATTGCTCATTAAATAAATAGATGAGATGGGGATGTTCTCCATAATTAAAATCTAAAGCCAAATCTAACACAACTTAGTAATCCAAGAATTGCTAAGAAACATTGAATTACAGATAGCATTCAGTATATAAAATATACTGAAAATTATGGGACACATTTTTTGTATAATATTATATATGGATGAAAAAATATTAACCATCATAAACACATTCAATTATGTTTCTAAAATTTGGTACATTTGGAATCATTATCTTAACAACTTTTCGTATTTATAGAAACAGTTTTCCTCAACAGAGCAGCAACTTCCTACTCTCCAGGAAAAAGTTTGTAAGGAAGAATTAACGTACAAGTTAGTTCAATGTGCATGAGTAGACTTCTATAACTAAAAATAGTTTCAATTGTTCTACATGACATGTTCCCACTTACTTGTTGGTAGCTATTACCTGTTATGGCAAAAGCAACAAATAAACATCTCAAACCCGATCAGCAATTGTCAATAAGGGGTTCATTTTACCACATAAATTACTGTGCTGAAAAGCCTCATTATATAAGTATTGCCTAATTATAAGACAATTTCTCTTCTTAAGACAATATGCATTATAAAAAATCGACTACAAAAAGAAATAAACCCCTAGAAAAAATTGTTAACTGTCTGATGCCCCTGACATAAATACATATAATTGCATATTTATGCAAGTAGGTATTTGTGTTACAAGTTTACATTAATGATGCCATAGATAGAACTTTAAAAAAAATCCCGTCAAAAACATAATTTTGTTTGATATTGATGAGGATTTTGCATAACGTCTTACACCAACTATCAGATCTACAAAACCAAACACACCTCTTTACTGCTTCACAATGAAGAATGTAGGGAGAAGGAGGGGAGAAATGGAGACCATGTGATTCTGCTTGGAAAGGCAGAAGTTATCTAAAAGAGTAAAATATTTTTCTTTAACAGCAGTAAACACACTGAAGAACAATAGCTTAGCTCCCTTTGCAGACAATTGTGCTCGGTACTTAAAATAAAATAAAAAGCAGCTTTCAAAGCAATGGTAGGCAGTATGATTCAGTAATGCGTAGGAAAAAAGAACGCCAAGGAAACAGAAAATTAAAATAGAAAATGTGTAACTGTTAACTCTGTTTCAAAGAGTTAGAATGTTTTTAAACATTAGTGTTATAAATCTTAAGAACCCATCAATATACAGTGTTTAAAAATAATTTCCACTACAGTGCATGCTGTTTGGATGGAAATAAACAAAAATATCCACCCTGAAAAGACCAAGCAAAATTTAATTACTGAAAAAAAAAAACAACTTTAAGAAACAGCTAAAGCTGTAACTGATAAACGTTACAGCTTGTTGAGATTTGAAACACCTTTGTAGAAGGGATTTTCCTTATGCATGGTAGGCTAATACACAGTCTCTAACAGGAAAAGAAAAAAACATAAAGACATTCCATACTTTCAAAAAACAAAATCAGTGGAAGAATTTTCATTTGCCTCAAATACATCAAATACGCTGATTAGCCAATTTTCCCTTTGAAGCACTTTTCATCATCACTAAAGGAAGATATTTATATCTGAGAATAAATGATTCAGCAGAATATTCATTCTTTGAAAGTATGTGGTTCAAGTTCTTTGATGTCAATGTAATAATTTCCTGTAAACTTGCAAACAGAAAAATGGATGTATTCTTGAATTTTGAGCTCAATGTGAAGCATATTGTAACCTACACTTT
Organism: Pitta sordida; assembly: GCA_013390025.1. Taxonomy (NCBI): domain Eukaryota; kingdom Metazoa; phylum Chordata; class Aves; order Passeriformes; family Pittidae; genus Pitta; species Pitta sordida. The sequence continues at coordinate 39,638 of WEKX01028184.1, forward strand.
TGGGGTTGCGATGAATTACAAGGTACCCATCCATCTAACTGAATGTGCAATCTGTATCTACATATAAACACATGTAACCTTATTACATCACTTACAAAGCAATGTATGAATGACTTCAAAAAAAGGAGGTGAAAACTATTTAAAATTCAATGATTAATAAACTTTAGACAAATTTAATGACACATTGTATTCAATTTACCAAGCTGCCAACCTGAAAATGCTTTCAAAATGTTTAATTTTCCACATTGAAGAATTTACAAGGATAAGACTCTATTGTGGCTGAAGAGTACCAATATTGTGAATGACCCTGCTTAAGTTCTTAGCAGAAAGCAAATGTCATTGGGAATACCAGCTTTATTATAGCTGAAACTAAAAAACTTATTCATTCACCTAAATTCAGCATTTAGAAAGAGAACAAATCTTTGCCATGTAGTAATTACTGCATAAATAAACACAGTTATGAATTCAGCATTTTAAAACTAACTTCAGATATCTAATAGTCAGACCTTTATAAGAACTTTTATCATCTTTATAAATATATTTGGTATGTGTCTATTTATCCATTTGACGGGACAAACTAATTGCTATGGCAACAAAGCTAGAGCAAAAGCAAGTTCAGGCCAGTTTTGCCATATGATACTATGCCAAATGTAAAAGGTAGATGCTTGAAATACCAGATATTAATCCCCTTCAATCCATATTCAGCTCTTTGCAAACTGAATTTGAGCCTGAACTTTTGTTCCTAGCAACCCCAAATCAAAATTTATATTGCTGTACTAGAAAAGTTGGAGCATTGTAGGAGTGGGCTGACTTTTTGATGACTATCTGAGTATAACATTTATGTGCTATACATGCTCTATGAAGAACTTTTGCTTTATTCCAAGCCTAAAAATCTTTCAAATTTCACATATATTCTTACATCACTGTAAAGACAATGTTAATTAAAGAAATATAGATACATATAAGCATATGCATACATATGTATATGTTTACTTTTATATATATATGTGTACATATGCTTCTGTATATATACACACACATATATATGTATATTTCTTTTTTTAAATATAGGTGGTAAAAAATACATATGTTTAAAATAATAATCTACTTGGTAATTCAACACTGTTTTCCGAAATTTGAAAACCGTACTAGATTGTCACCTTTCAAGCTTTAAGAATCTAACTTAGTACTTTTACTCTAAGCATTTTTAATGGAATTGACATGATGTCTCTAACAGAAACAATCTCATTCTTTCTTCCTCCTTCTCAAATATGAACTTTTTGCCACTGTATTGGTAAAAAATTACCAGAAGGTAATTGTTAAATCTATCGTTCACAAACTAGAGAAATACTGTTGAAATAATGAGAAGAAAATGTTTTATTACATGAAATATTAAACTAGACAATTATTTCAACCTTTTATCTTATCTTACTCTAGACATTTTTGGACGGTCACCCAGAACCATGTCCTGCTATACAACAGTAATCATGTAACCAACTAGAAAAAAAAAAAATATTTATGTTTGACATGGTCTACAATTTTCTGCAAAATTTAAAAATACTATAAATATAAGCCTGCAAAATGCATGGTTGCATCTTCCATGGCAACAACACTGCAAAGGGAACAATTTCTTCTCTATAGGTGTTTAATCTAATTCAAGGTTTCAGGACCAAGTCCACAGAATCAAATAGAGGTATGTTGTCTGCTCATAAAATACGTAATTCTGAAGAACCACATGTATACATGTGGTTTATGTAGACTTCCCATATAATCAGGACAATATGGTTCCAAGATAAATTTTACAGTGCTAGACTACATCAGTGTTCAGTTAATTTGTCAGTAGATTGGAAATGTAATTAATTTTGGAGGCACATAGCAGAACTACTAATGTTTGTCATTATTGTATTCAATTTTTTCACCAGACAAAAGAGAAATACTAAGAGAATGACTTATTTCAATGACAAAACCCCAAACTCCTAAGAGCAAAGTGTTTTGTAACTTCCTTAAGTCAATGGAATCCAGTTTTGTACTTACACAACTAGAAGTGAAATGTGGCCCATTAGCTCTAAGTTAAATAATTTGATAGCCACTTAATTACAAACTTCATTACACTTTACTTCTTTGAATATTCAATTAACTAAATGCATCTAGTTCCTAGGACCTAAATGTACCTTTTTTGGGGTTTTTTTGGTGTATCCTAACTCTGTCCTGTCCAATGGTTTAAGAATAAAAAATTATTCTAAGGCATAACCATCATAGTGCTAGGTACTCTGTAATGCAGCTGAATAATGAACAGAAACAAAATATAAATTGTTAAGCCTCGTGATATTAGGATTGTGTTCATATATAGATGGATAAACACAAATCTGTGAGACAGTATTGATGAACCGCAAGGAGATCTATGCGCTCTCACTTTATCAGAGCACACTGCAAATCTTAGAAGGGCTAGGAAAAACAAAGAGTATGGCTACCCCATGAGTGCTGCTATCCTGCCCACTTCTCTTACAGAAACACCTCACTCATCTATTCCTCCATTTCTCCCATTCCTTAGCTTGAGGTTCTACACATTCCAGAGTTAAATGGATGCTGCAGAAAGGAGGTACACGTTCCCTACAATTAAATAATAGAAATGTGAAGACTGTTTGAAGGCTATGGGATTGTGTCGGCCATACTCCTCTTCCCATTTTTCTTGTTTAATGCCAGTACTGCCAATCGTGTTCCCAGTTCTGCATAAGACAGCAAAATATTTCAGTCTCCTTGTCTGCTTTGGAGACACTGAATTTCCATATGCCAGCCTTTAACCAAATGAAAGGCTGTT
>WEKX01028184.1:71900-81990 GCA_013390025.1 Pitta sordida
AGGAATGCATCATTCCTCACTCATCTGCCTTCTTTATGATGCCACAAATCTACAGAGGACAAGTGATCAAACAGTTCCCCAAGTGACTGCATTTGCTCTTTGCCTACAAACAGGGTATGTGTCTGTCATTTCTCTATAGTCTCCACTACTAATTTGACCCCAGATTAGTACAGAAGAATCTGCACTTCTAGATGAGGTTTTCACACATGTATCACAAAGGGTTACATGATTATTGAGTTTGGGTATTTTGTGATCTGCATACAATAAAGTATTGAACATATATGTAGCAATTGCAAGTGGATTATCACATGCTACTTAATAACAATGAATATAGATCAGTTGGAGGCATTTGAAAAGTTTCTAAGGACCACAGTTATGCATTTAACAACTTTCTGAAAATATGTTTAAATCAGTGGAATTTCAGTGTCTAAATACCTTGGAAACTTTGGGTGTGTAGAGTGCCAAAATGATCCTGATGTGGGAACATCATAGTGATTGCTAAGAATGCTTTCACTGTGTTATTCCCATGACAGGGAAGAATAAATCAGAGAATTTGATCTATAGACTTCCTAAGCTGAAAGGTTGTGGGGTCAAAAAAAGGTGAAATTCTTTATAAAAGACATTTTTTTTAATACATATGTATTTTAATGGAAATGTAATTAATACTGATTTAAAAGATATTATTAAACAAACTCTATTTCATCTGAGTTGATCGTGTGTTAAAACAAAAAAAAAGTGATTTTTCATTCTAGTATCTTTAAATGTTTTGCGTTATTTTTCTGACAGGATGCTTGAGTACTTGAAATGCAGGTTACCATTTACATGAACTTAAGGGCACTCTGTTGCAATGTGTTTTGACTCTTCATTTCTATGGTCCTCCTTCTATCTACTGACATTCCCTAGTTTTAAGTAAACAGGAAGTGCAAAACGGCCTACTTGCTGTCCCTATAAGAGGAAAGAAAGATGGAGCATCAGCAGATTTTACACACATTTAGATGTGCCTAGTCTGCCATGCCATCTCCTAGCATACATTTGGAACATNGTGGCGCAGGAGGGGGGGGGGTGGGGTTGTTGCCTGCCTTGCTACTCAGTAGGAATGCATCATTCCTCACTCATCTGCCTTCTTTATGATGCCACAAAACTACAGAGGACAAGTGATCAAACAGTTCCCCAAGTGACTGCATTTGCTCTTTGCCTACAAACAGGGTATGTGTCATTTCTCTATAGTCTCCACTACTAATTTGACCCCAGATTAGTACAGAAGAATCTGCACTTCTAGATGAGGTTTTCACACATGTATCACAAAGGGTTACATGATTATTGAGTTTGGGTATTTTGTGATCTGCATACAATAAAGTATTGAACATATATGTAGCAATTGCAAGTGGATTATCACATGCTACTTAATAACAATGAATATAGATCAGTTGGAGGCATTTGAAAAGTTTCTAAGGACCACAGTTATGCATTTAACAACTTTCTGAAAATATGTTTTAAATCAGTGGAATTTCAGTGTCTAAATACCTTGGAAACTTTGGGTGTGTAGAGTGCCAAAATGATCCTGATGTGGGAACATCATAGTGATTGCTAAGAATGCTTTCACTGTGTTATTCCCATGACAGGGAAGAATAAATCAGAGAATTTGATCTATAGACTTCCTAAGCTGAAAGGTTGTGGGGTCAAAAAAAGGTGAAATTCTTTATAAAAGACATTTTTTTTAATACATATGTATTTTAATGGAAACGTAATTAATACTGATTTAAAAGATATTATTAAACAAACTCTATTTCATCTGAGTTGATCGTGTGTTAAAACAAAAAAAAAGTGATTTTTCATTCTAGTATCTTTAAATGTTTTGCGTTATTTTTCTGACAGGATGCTTGAGTACTTGAAATGCAGGTTACCATTTACATGAACTTAAGGGCACTCTGTTGCAATGTGTTTTGACTCTTCATTTCTATGGTCCTCCTTCTATCTACTGACATTCCCTAGTTTTAAGTAAACAGGAAGTGCAAAACGGCCTACTTGCTGTCCCTATAAGAGGAAAGAAAGATGGAGCATCAGCAGATTTTACACACATTTAGATGTGCCTAGTCTGCCATGCCATCTCCTAGCATACATTTGGAACATTTTTCAGCCACACAAGAGTGACTGGTTTGGAGCTATTCCAGAGCTCAGCTCTGAATCAAAGAGAGAAGTCTACATTTACAAAGAACCATTCACAGCTGTCAGAAGTTAGCTGTCTGTGGGACTCAAAGTACAGCTGCAGTTTTTCCAGAATACTGACAACTTCTGTGGCAACCAGAGTCTGTTCACTAATATTGGGATTTCTGAAGCTTTATCAGAAAAAGTCTCAATGATGTATGCCTACAATTCTCTTTTCTGTGTTTTTGTTCCTGTTTTATTGTCCTGTGTTTCAATGACTTACTGAATTCTTTTTCTAAAGCCAGGAAATTATATCGCATTTTGAAATTACATTCTTACTAACTGTAGGGTTTTTGGGTTTTGTTTTTAACCCTCCAGAATTAACAAAAAGCAGTAAACTCTGTTTTAGAGCTTTTTTGAAACATGCAAAATTGACTTTCTAGCCTTTATGAAGAAGAAAAGGCAACAATATTTAAACTATATAGGAATGCTGGGAATATATCCTCCTACTTTTGGTACAGTCAGAACTGTATAATTTTTTTACTTCAGTAAGGATGCTATCTACAACTCCATTTCGCCTGCAGACACTCTGAATGCTCCTCATTTTCAGTTCATATTGAATATTCAGAGAAACAAACATATTGTGGTATAATGTAGTATAAAGCTGCAAATACACTTCTCAGAAATGCAGCAATAACCAGAGGTAAAATGTTTATGTTATGCAACAGTTTCAAGATTCTTTTTCTAATCCCTTTCTCTCATTGTCTCCTTGAAAAGTTTGCATAATTCTAACAAGGAAATGAAAATCCATTTGTAACAGAAACCGTAATTTCATTTCTTTCAGGAAGTACATAGTACACATTAGAATAACATGTCAGTATAGGGTAAACACTAGCATTTTTTGAACTGCATCACAGAATGTCATTATAAATATATATATTTCAAATACGAAAACACGGGATAAAAACCTGTAATGAAGCCAGATGGATCCAATTGCAGATTTGACACTGGTCAAGAATAAAATCAGGATAGGTTTTATGACATGATTTTGCATCTAAAGCAGCTTGAAAATTCCGTTTTACTTTTTCCCCCCTTCTTTCTTTTCCTTATGAGTGAATATTATTGTCCTCAGGCTATGATTTTATGTATGAAAATTTTAGTTACCAATGCAGAGGGAGTTTAGAGTTAGCCAAGGAATCTTGGCCTAAGTCTTTTTTTTTAACTTTATGTTCATACATAGAAGGCTTGTAAATATATATTCTCAGTATTTTGATCTCACTAGAAACGTTTTTAAGTTCCTTTTTCTTCTGCAGTAGTAAGCAGATGCCACAGGCCAGTGATTTCGGATGTATCTGTGATATCAGTATGAATGAGTCTGTGCCTTATGATGCACAGGATTTCCCCAGGGAGAGAATCTCTTGGATTTGAATATGCTGCCATATTCTGAGTAGTGCTGCCTTTCTGTATTTAACTGTGCATCAGGATGGCACTCAGTGAAAATTACTTTCCCTCTGTGTTGCCATTGCTTCTTTATTTTACTGTGGCTTTTCTGCTCCAATATTTTTCCAAGTCACATTAAAATCACCATGTTTTAATTATTCACCATTATCAAATCACTGTAAGCATATACTTATATATAAATAAGATGACCTCCATGATGTTTAAAGAAATATTAAAAAATACTTGCTGAAAAAGACTATGAAAATCAGCATCCAAAGAAAATCAAAAGAGAAATGTGTTATTTTATTTGAAAAGATATCTTAGTAATCACAGAATCACAGAATATTATGAGTTGGAAGGGACCCACAAGGATCATCGTATATATTCTTCCCATTCCTGAAAGATGGAGAGAAAATACATGTTGACAGATGTGTTCGTAACTCTATGCTGTGGACCTCAACACAATCTTTAAACCAAACTATTATTTTATTGCCATCATGTTGCCACAGGTTTCTAAGCAGCCTTGAGGTGTTTACTCCCTAAACCATTAGGAGCTCTTTATTTCATTAAATTTGACATGGCCATTTTGGGGTAGAAAAGTACTCAAATGAAGTCACCTTTCATCATCTCAGGACTTTGAAGTTGTCAATATACTAAGCTTCCAAGGAGGTGTTGAAATGCCTTCCAGGTGATGTTGAAATGCTCGAATGTCTCCAGAGAAAAGCAACGAAGATGGTGAAGGGGCTGGAACACAGACCCTATGAAGAGTGACTGAGGGAACTGGGGTTGTTTAGCCTGCAGAACAGTCATTTGTGAGGAACGGGTCACGCCAGGGGCCTCGCGAAACGTTGAACTCACAAAGATGAGCAGGTCATTAATATGCATGCAGGCCACACCCATTGCTCCACCCCCCGGCACTCTGGAACGCTGCAGACAATTTTCCGCTCCTTCCAATAGTCTCTCTCAGCACAGGGGAGCAAAGGGAACTGTTTCTGAGCAGCTGCTGTGACTGTGGGTGCTCGCAGCCTAAACTCCGCGCCACTGCTCCTCCCCCAGTCCCAACCCCCCTGGCCCTGGTGGTCGTGCCGGCCTGGCCCCGGGGGCCTCGCGCTGGCCCGTGCGTGCTCGCCCTGCCTCTGCGGCGGGGAACGGGTGTCCCTAAGCTCTGGTCAGCATTCTTGGAGCCTGAAAAAACCTTAGCTTTGCAACACTGCGACGTCCCGTGCCGCTTATGGTGGGGGGGGTGTAAGAGTCAGTCAAAGAAGAAGAATATTGTCTCAACATTGTTATCAGGGACTTGGACAATATAAGGTATCCCGAAAAGCTTAGGCTACAAGAGTTTGCAGTGGCCTACCTGCCAGGCTGCTGCTCCCTGGACTGTGACTGGAGTATGGTTCCTATGGAAACCAAGGCACATGTAACCCCAGAACAATGAGCAGTGTGGTNCTGGGAATCAGCAGAGCACACAGGAGACACACAGGACCGGGTCAGGGACCGGGACACGGTGCCACAGGTCTCTAAATGCCATTGCGAGCTGGAGAAACCGCACGACCTCCCCGCCACGCGCCCTGCCTACAGGGACAGCCGACACCGCCCCTCGGCAAAGCAGAGGCACTGCATGTATGTCAGCGAGGAAACCTTGCAGATCCCTGAAACTGAACTGCAAGAAATTTTCCTCGCAAATCCCCGGGGTCGTAATGGAGAGGTTGCAATGCAGCGGGGATGTACTGTACCTGAAAGGAGGCTGTAGTCAGGCAGGGGTCAGTCTCTTCCCTCAGGCAACCACTGACAGAAGGAGAGGGCACAGTCTTAAACTGCCTCAGGGGAGGTTTAGACTGGATGTTAGGAAGAACTTTTTTTCACAGAGAGAATCATTTCCCATTGGAATGAGCTGCCCAGGGAGGTGGTTGAGTCATCATCCCTGGTGTGTTTAAGAAGAGATTGGATGAGGTGCATAGTGTCATGATTTAGATGATGAGATGGTGTTATTTAACAGGTTAGACTTGATCTCTATGGTCTTTACCAACCTTGTTAACTCTGTGATTATGTGAAAGAGCAGGTATTTATCATTGTTTAGATTCTGTATTCCACTTTTGCCACTGTTTATGGAATAAAAGTGAAATGCTCAGGAAGAAAACCCCTAAATCTTGAAATGTTATTACAGTTTCTTTGTGAAACTCATCCCTGTATTCTGTTTTCTAGTGCAATAATAAACTGTCACTCATTTACAATTAATAGCAGAAAACTTGATGATGGAAACACTTTTTAATAATGTCTGATTAATACAGAGAATTTGTTATAATTTGGTAGCCCTTGAGCACTATATTTATCAAGACTGAAGAGATAAATACTATTACCTGGATAATGCAAAAATTTGGAGTTGAACTGTTAAAACAACCAAGTAATTTTGCAATGGATATGATCAGTGATAAGAGAGAATTGGAAGGAAAAACAGCAAGAAAAACTCAAGGGCCAAAGTAAATAAAGTTTAATAAAACAAACAGAGCAAAACAAGTAATGCAGAGGCAATGTGTGCTGGGTTTGCTGTGGCTGTTTGGTTTGTTTTTTTTTCTGGCAGCAGGGGGAGGGAGGACTATGGAGGAGGCTTTTCTTTGAGAAGTTGCCGGAAGCCTCCCTCATACCTGGCAGAGGTAATGCCAGCCAGCTCCTGGCTGGGCCCACTGCCGGACAAGGCCAGGCCAATCAGGAGTGATAATGTATTTAAGAAGGGGGGAAAAAAGTTACAGGGAGAAGAAGATAGCTGGCAGAGAAGAGCTGTGAGAAGTTGTAACAGCAATGCAGGCACCAAGGCCAGGGCCAAAGGAGGGGGAGGAGGTGTTCCAGGTGTCTCCCTGCAGCTTGTGGTGAGGACCATGGTGAAGCAGGCTGTCCCCCTGCAGCCCATGGAATGGAGAGAACACAGGGATGCAGAGATCCACCTGTAGCCTGTGGAGAGAGGAGCCCACGCTGGAGCAGGAGGATGCTCGAGGGAGGCTGCAGCCCGTTGGAGCCCACATGGGAGCAGAGTCCCAGGAGAGACGTGTAGCCTGTGGAGAGGAGTCCACGCTGTGTGGCGGAACTGCACCTGGTAGGATCTGTGTGCTCTTGGATGGGATCCACGCTGAAGCAGTGCAGCCAGTGTTCAAAGATTTGCACCCTGTAGAGTGACCCTCCAGGGAGCAGCGTATGGAAGAGCTGTTGCCCCTGGGATGGGACTCACGCTGGGGAGGGTCATGAAAGACTTTCTCCCGTGTTGGGGGGGACCCTATGGAATGTAGAGAAATGGCTTCCTCCCCTGAGCAGCGGCAGAGAAACACCAACTGCCTGGTTTTCCCCTACTCCTGTCCCTCCTTGTCTCCTTGAGAAAAAGGGGAATGTTGTATCTGTTGTAAGAGATGGAGGGGTGGGGGAGAAGGTTGCCTTTAAGATGATACTTCTCATGTTAAGCTCTGATCTTGTTAGAAATAAATCCTTTACCTCTCCAACTTGAAGCTTGTTTTGCCTGTGACAGTAAAAGATTTCTAGTAGTCCTCACTCCTGCTGTAGCAAAAAACCTTCAGGGTTTTGTTTTCCTTTTCTTCTCTCCCTGTTTGTATGGGGAGGGGTGGTGAGGAAATGAAGTGAGAGAATGGCTGTGGGTGAATCTCTGGCATCCAGCCACAGTCAAACCCCTACACAATCACTCACCAGATTCCACCACTAGACGGATGTCCAGCAAATTTCCAAGCAATACCTACCTTTGAAAAACTACCCCTGCTTCAGACCTTTCCTCCTTTCCCCATTTTATTGCTAAGCATGATGTTATATGGTATTCAATATCCCTTTAGTCTATTTGGGTAGCTGTCATGACTGTGCCCCACTCTAGTCTCTTGCCCACCCCTAACTAACTCACTGTAGGGACAGGATGAGTAAGAAACAGAGACGTTTGTGATGCTGTGCAGGCGCTGTTCAGCAGCAGCTAAAACATAGGTGTGCTATCAACACTGTTTTGATCACTAATCTGAAATGGCACCATGTGGGCTGCTGTGAAGAGAATCTACTCCATCCCAGTCAGACTTGGTACAATACATCAACTTTTTTAACAGCAAAGCTTACTGCTTCTTGCACTATTTTAGTAAAATAGCTGATTGTAACTACTGTCATGGACATAAAGCTAAACTAAGTGTACTCTCCTGTATTGACACTGTATCCCAATTGTTAAGTTTGTAATCCACAGTGCCACAGAATTAATTGTAGGGAAGCAGACTAGTTGCTTATGTCTTTAAGTCTTCTAAGATAAATCAGAAAATAGTCATTGAAACATACTCAGAAAGTTTTGTTGCAGTATATTCCTTTGGAAACTGGAAGTTGGTGACAGCCAGTATATACAATATGTAGGTCCCTAGATGGATGAACAAATATGCATAGATATATTAATAGCACACACACACATCTGACCACCAATATATCACACAATCAAAGAATGGCTGAGGTTGGCAGGAACCTCTAGAGGTCGCCTTGTCCACGTCCTCTGTTCAAACAGCACTACCTGGAACAGATAGTTCAAGACCACGTCCAGATGACTTTTGAATACCGTTGGGTCTCCTATACCATGGTAGTGTGGGTCTGGTCCCTGCTCCAGGAAGCTCTCCATCCACATAGAATGGCAGCTCATTAATATGCAAATTTGCCCCACACCCTCACACGGTTCCCCCCGGCGCTTCGGCACTGTTTTTGCACTGCCCTGCTGTGTGTCAGTGTTTGTGTTGGTGCTTCCTGACGCCTGCAGCCACCCCACGCTGGGAAAATCCCCTTTTCTGGTCACTCGGCTGGGGACACGGGTGCAGGAAGCCACCCACACTGCTGGCCCAGTGTCTCTCCATGTGGGTAGACCTGGTCTCTCTATGCTCAGGGTAGACATCTACCCCAAGAAAGTCTTGGACACCACGTCTAACCTGAGAGTGTGTAAATCTTTAATAACTGCACGAAGCTTTCTCACTCGGGGCGTGCCTGGCTCAGGTGACTCCCCCGGCTTGCCTCAGGCTCATGTTCGGGCGGCCTCATACCGTCTTGGGCTCAGTCTCAAGCTTGGGCTCGGGCTCGGGTTCAGGCTCAGGCAGCCTCGTGCGGGCTTGGCTCAGGCTCGGGCTCAGGTGGCCCTGCCATGCTGGCTCAGCTGGCTGCATGTGGGAGGAATTTTCATATTCATGACTGCCTAATTTGAATATTCATGCATGGCAGGTTGCACATGCGCAGTTGAGAAAAGGGCCCTCAATCGCTGAAAAATCATGCCATGTAGATGTGAAGCCACCATCTAGGGGGCACAAAGTGGAAGAGGGTTGACTGTATATCCAAGGGCAGAGATTCCACATACAAAAGCATGTGCCTATAGTATGTGTCTATAATTTTCTTACAAAGTTGAATCTCAGCAAAAGCTAAGAACTCTGGCAAAGAGCCAAACAAAAGATTATAATTTGTTTTTAAGGGTAGAATGATTGGTTATTTCCACTGAATGTAGTTAACATACATATATTATGTCTGTCTTCTCTTATGTCAGTAGGATGTTGTTCCATCAAGTGCAATTTAAATAATTTTGAGAAGGAAAACCTAATATTAAATTCAGACCATTTATACTCACTTGGTCTTTCAGTACATTTGTATGTTAACAAAGTAAGACAAAGTCAATTGAAATCACAGATTCACAGAATATTCTGAGTTGGAAGGGACCCACAAGGACCATCAAGTCCAATTCTTAAATGGCACCACTGCTTTCCTGGTGGGAATCGAACCTCTGGTCTCCCACATGAGAGGTGGGAAACTCACCACTATACTAAAGTGGATTTTTAAGTGTTACAGGCTGTAAAAAGAACCCTTACACTCAATAACCTATTCAGATGAAAACTATATAAATTAACAGTATGGTTAGTATCTTGTAAAAAATACCGTAATAGAAATCAAGAGAAACTATTTTATAAATACTTAAATAGAAAAAGTCAAACAGAGAACAATTTTTATTCTATCCATCAGTGTTAGTAGTACTTTACTCAGTTGTATGTCTTTGAATGTGTTTTGTGTAGGAAAGCAAAATGCTTACTCTATCAGCACTGGGTATATTTAAAGTATGTTCTTAGATTTATTTTTATACATACAGGCTATATATATATATATTTATATACAGTGAATCCTCTCTGTATCGCGACTTCTCCTTCAGGACCTCGCCCATTCGCAAAGCAATTTTTTCACAGCCCGACTTCCGAGGTCCGCGAGGTCCCCCAGAGCACGCATGTGCTGTGCCTCTGCTTTGCCGAGGGGCAGTGCTGGCTCTCCCTGTGAGGCGGGATGGGCCCGCCCCCTGGGGAGAGCACGCAGGGGGGGCTCGCAGTTTCTCCGGCTAAGCCTGGCATTCAGAGCCCCGCGTGAGCCCTGGCGAACCAGCAGCCACAGCCCCGCAGCAGCCCGCCCCGCGGGAGCCCCTGTGGCCCAAGATGCCATGCCGGGACGCCGTGGACACGCGCATCGGGGTCAG
>WEKX01028184.1:85449-95819 GCA_013390025.1 Pitta sordida
GGGGGGGGAGGCTCTGGGACAATGGCAGGGAAAGGGTGTTCAGGGCTTCTGGTTGGCCTCGTGGAGCCTTGGAAACCTTAACTTTGCAACACTCCAACACTTGGTGCCCCTTATGGTGGGGGGTGATGTCGATATGGACCCAGCAGAACACTGCTTCTCCCTGCTGCAGCGGGGGAAGGGCATGGAGGAACAGAAGCCTCCTCCTGGCACAGCAGCTGCAGTGGCAGTGTGGGAATGGAGCTGCTCTGTCCCAGCACACAGCGCTTGACCCATGGCTGCTGTGGTGAGCACAGCCCCACTTTTGTGGGTCTTTTTCCCTGGGGCCACGTCATCACCAGGTGTGCTGGGCACACAGTCCCCGAGCACAAACTGCGTTGCCTTCCCTACCTGTAGCCATGGAAATGGTAACACGCCCAGCGGAACTCAGTACCTTGGCTGGAGTCCCACAGTGGTCAGTGTTAATCCCGGCACTGTTCAACATCTTTATGGACGATATAGATGAGGGAATTGAGTCCATCATCAGCAAGTTTGCGGACAATACCAAGCTGGGGGCAAATGCCGAGCTGCCAGAGGGTGGGAGGGTGCTTCAGAGGGACCTTGACAGACTAGACGACTGGGCAGACTCAAATAATATGCGATTTCACAAGAATAAGTGCTGGGTTCTTCACTTTGGACATAACCCCATGCATCGCTACTGACTGGGGGATGAGTAGCTGGAGAGTGGTGAAATGGAGAGGGATTTAGGAGCTGTGATTGACAGAAAACTCAGTATAAGCCAGCAGTGTGCCCAGGTGCCTAAGAAGGCCAATGGCATCCTGGCCTGTATTAGGAACAGTATGGTCCATTGGACTAGGGAAATTATCCTTCCCCTGTACTCGGCACTGGTCAGACCATGTCTTGAGTACTGTGTGCAGTTCTGGGCACCCCAGTTTAAGAAGGATGTTGAGCTGCTTGAGAGGGTCTAGAGAAGGGCGACAAGGATGGTGAAAGGACTGGAGGACAAGCCCTATGGGGAACGGCTACAGGAACTGGGGTTGCTCAGCCTGGAGAAGAGGAGGCTCAGAGGTGACCTGATTGCTGTTTACAACTACCTGAGGGGAGGTTGCAGCCAGGTGGGTGAGGATCTCTTCTCTTAGGCTGGCAGCACAAGAATGAGAGGACACGGCCTTAAGCTATGCCAGGGGAGGTTTAGACTGAATGTTAGGAAAAGGTTTTTCACAGATANACTTGTAGCCAGAGAGAAGAGACCGACACCCAGCTGGCTACACCTCCCTTTCAGGTAGTTGTCGAGAGTGATAAGGTCTCCCCTCAGCCTCCTCTTTTCCAGGCTAAACAACCCCAGCTCTCTCAGTCACTCCTCACAGGGCTTGTGTTCCATCCCCTTCACCATCCTTGTCAACCTTCTGTGGACACGCTCAAGGATCTCAACATCCCTCTTAAACTGAGGAGCCCAGAACTGGACACAGTATTCAAGGTGTGGTCTAACCAGTGCCGAGTACAGGGGGAGAATAACTTCCCTAGTCCTACTGACAACACTATTCCTGATGCAGGCCAGGATACCATTAGCTATTCTGGCCACCTGGGCACACTGATCTCCAAGGTCTCTTCCAACCTTGCTAATACTGTGATACTGTGATCTCCATAAATAAAAAAAAAGTATTTGTGATAGCATTATATAATAAAGAATAATAAATCATTACATTTGTGTAGTACCCATGATAACATTTTCATAGAACCTCATTTTGAAGAATAACTGCAAAAATATAAGAACAGTGCACACAAGAATATTATTTAAAATACTGCTATTTTAAAAAGAGATAATTCTTAGAATAAGGAAATCCCTGAGGCAGAAATTTAAATATTTTAGAATTCTAATTGATCTTTGCAGATCAGCAGGTTCAAAATTCTCGATTAATGGCAAACTCTCAGAGTTTAAGGATCATAGAAAACAATAATCTTTGCTAAGTAAGGTACTTCATTGTTGCCATGGGAAACACTAGCAGTCACCATTATGTCCTTCTGCATTATCATCAGCTAGATAGAGTACTCCTTTCAAGACCTTCATCTGAGACTTTTTTGATGGAGTCTGCTGCCTGGTACATTGAGATAGTGCCATTGCAAGAGATATGACTGTTAAAAGCTAAAACCAGGAGGGAATTATTTCCTATCCCCAGCCATGAAGCTGAACAACTGTTTAGCTAGGAAATTGTTTAGCTGAGAAAAGGCAAGTCAGATTTATCTGTAGTTTAGTGATATATTAAGGACAAGAGAGTCTCAGATTCTTGTCTCTGCACATGTTGTGTCTTTCATTTCAGTCACAGGAAAGCTAGAACCAGAACTCTGTACTGTGCCTTTTACAGCTAAGGCAAAATGTTAACCTGTCTGATTTTAACCTGAATGTCCAAAGAAGTTTTTATCCTACTATGAAAACCAACCCATAAATACCCAAATCAATATAGTCTAGACTAAATTCTGCTAATATTGTTCAGTTTTTCTATAAAGTACTCTAAAGTACTCTATTGGAAATACACATTTTTTTCCCTGATTCTACTGAAACCAGAAATTTTGATTACAAATTAAATGCAGGTTGAGTCGGAAGAAAAATATAATTGAAAAATTATATCTTTTCTAGATCAGTTTAAGAATAATTTCAAGATTCTTTTATGATTCTTAACTTTAGACAATTATTTGTGTCACAGAATCACAAAATCCACAATGTTGGAAAAGACCACTGAGATGATTGAGTCCAACCTATTTCCTAAACCTATCTCATCATAAATCTAAAGTCTACATCATGGCTGTAAGTACATCATCTAATCTCTTCTTGAACATGTCCAGGGATGGTGACTACCACATCCCTGGGGAACCCATTCCAATGGGATACCACCTCTCTGTGAATAAGTTCTTCCTAATGTCCAGTCTATATCTCCCCTGATGCAGTTTCAAACTATGTCCTCTCGTTCTGTCTCTAGTTTCCTCAGAGAAGAGACCAACCCCCACCTGGCTACAACCTCCTTTCAGGTAGTTAAAGACCAATAAGGTCTGCCCTGAGTCTCCTCCAGGCTAAACAATCCCAGCTCTCTTAGTCAGTCTTCATAGGGCTTGTGCTCGAACCCCATCACCATCCTTGTTGCCCTTCTCTGGACACGTTCAAGCGTCTCTACATCCCTTTTAAACTGAGGGGCCCAGAACTGAACACAGTATTCAAGATGTGGCCTAACCAGCACTGAGTATATGGGGAGAATAATTTCCCTAGTCCTACTGGCAACATTATTCCTGATACAGGCCAGGATGCCATTTGCCTTCTTGATTGCCTGGGCACACTGCTGGCTCACATTAAGTTTCCTACCAACCAGCACTCTCAAGTCCCTTTGTGTCTGGTCACTCTTGTCAGGGAAAATCAGTGCCAACTGCTCCAGTAAATATGCTTGATGTTATTTGGCAGCCACCCATCTTGTTTTCATAGTGATAGCATTCTAAAATTTTGATCCAGTGTCACCAGTGTTTCTTGTAGATTGAAATATATCCTGGTAAATCAAAATCTCACAGATATGAGACTTTTTCAGCTACTGAAACAACTGTATTTTAGGCTATCTAATCTGTATAACCACTATATTTTTCATGTGTGCAGTAATGTCTATTGCATTTTTTAAAGATTTTTGAAGCTATGTATTTACCAGTTAAAAATCCACTTTAGTACAGTGGTAAGTGTCCCCACCTGGCGTGTGGGAGACCCGGGTTCGATTCCTGCCAGGGTGAGAGTGTTAAGAGTTGGACTCGATGATCCTTGTGGGTCGCTTCCAACTCAGAATATTCTGTGATCCTTGTTTCCATCTGTGCTGTCTGATGAAATTTATTTTTTTTAGAATTAAGCTCAGGTACTTCACAGTAATATCTAATTTCCTTACATTTGTTTGGTTAGTAGGCTTTTTTCCTGAATGAAAAGACTAAAATTATGCAGACAGTACCTTAAAACAATTTATTTTAAAATTAAGTAGTTTAAATGTAAAGCATTTAAGGCAGCTTTGTTAATACAGACATTATTTTGTATCCTGTAACTCACTGAAATAGCAAAGGTTTATCTATTTAGGGATTTGAATGATTCACATTAATTTTATTGACACGTGGGACTTTGATGGGAAGATGTGAGCTGATTCATATTATATGAATATCAAGGATCAGAAACTTTTTAATGCTATGCAGAACAACAGTCTAAAATAAGTTAGAATATCTAATTCTTTATTTCTCTAGGGGTGCCAAGGTTTAGGTGAGTTAAATTACACCATCCCAATCAAAGTACCAGGATGATTTTTTAATCACAAAAACTCCAGTGGTCATAGGGCTATAGGGGTGACTTTTGTGAGAAATTGCAGAAGCTTCCTGCATGTCTAACACAGTCAATGTCATCCAGCTCCAAGATGGAGCTGCTGCTGACCAAGCCCATCAATAGTGGTAGCACCTCTGTGATAATATATACTTAAGAAGGAAAAAAAAAAGCTAATGTGCAAAAGCAATTGTGAACAGAGAAGAAAGGAGAGAGAATATGTGAGAGAAACAACTCTGGAAACATCAAGGTCAATGAAGAAGTGGGGGGAGGAGGTGTTCCATGTGCCAGAACTGAGTTACATATTCAATATGGTGAGGCAGGCTATCCCCCCTGCAGCACATGGAGGTCTGTGGACGAGCCAAGATCCAGCTGCAGCCCATGGAACATTCCATGCCAGAGCAGCTGGGTGCCCACAGGAGGCGGTGACCCTGTGGAAAGCCCACGCTAGAGCAGGTTTACTGGCAGGACTTGTGACCCTGTAGGGGAGCCACGTAGGAGCAGTTTGTGAAGAACGATAGCCTGTGGGAAGAACTCATGCTGGAGAAATTAATGGAGGACTGTCTTCTGTAGGTGTGATCCACCACTGGAGCAGGTGAAGTCTTCCTCCCCCTGAGGTGGAGGGAGGGGCAGAAGCAACAGATCATGATCTGACTTCAACCTCTATTCCATATTCACCTCTGCTCCTCAAGGGGAAGAGGTAGAGAACTTGGAATAATGCCTAAGAAGCAGGAAGATGGTTGCAGATTTGGATTTACTTTTCATTAGCCTACTCTGATTCTATTTGCAATAAATTAAAATCATTTCCCCAAGCTGAGTCTGTTTTGCCTGTGACAGTAATTGATGAGTGATCTGTCCCTGTTGTTTTCTCAACCCACAAGTATTTAATTGTATTTTCTCTTCCCTGTCCAGCTCAGGACAGAGGTGATAAAACAGCTTTGGTGGTCACCTGGCATCCAGCCAAAGTCAAACACCTCACTTCTCCATTTGTCTTCTTGGATAGTCCATCGTGTAGTGAAATTGTCAAGATGTAGGATAAAATAAATTATTATTTGTGATAAGAACTTGTAATTTTTTTCCCCGTTTTAGGAAAGTAACTGGTAAGCACTGGTAGGCACTGGTAAGGCCGCACCTTGAGTACTGTTTCCAGTTCTGGGCCCCTCAGTTTAAGAAAGATGTTGAGTTGCTTGAATGTGTCCAGAGAAGGGTGATGAGGATGGAGAATAAGCCCTATGGGGAGCGACTGAGGGAGCTGGGGTTGTTCAGTCTGGAAAAGAGGAGACTCGGGAGACCTTATTGCTCTCTACAACTACCGGAAAGGAGGTTGTAGTCAGGTGGGAGTGGGTCTCTTCTCTCAGGTTACCAGTGACAGAACGAGAGGACATAATCTTGAGCTGCATCAGGGGAGGTCTAGACTATGTATTAGGAAGAACTTTTTCACAGAAAGAGTGATTTCTCAGTCAAATGGACTGCCCAAGAAGGTGGTTGAATTGCAGTCCCTGGAGATGCTGAAGAAAAGATTGGATGGTGTACTTAAGTGACATGATGTAGATAATGGGATTGTGTGTTAGGTTGGCAATAGGTTAGTTTAGATAATAGGTTGGACTCAATGATCTCTATGGTCTTTTCCAACTTCATAAATTCTGTGATTCTGTAACCCACAGGATTTATAGGGACTATTGAAATAAATCAGCGAAGTGATGCAGTAGAAGACTAGAGCATCTCCTAAATGTGGAACTCCTTGACCACTCATATATCCCCATAATTTTCAATGAGATTTATAATATGCAAAGAATTCAAGTGAGAGTAAAAATGCAGTTGATCAATACCATAAATAGTTATACAAACTAGAAAAAAAAAAATAAAAATCAAAGTGCACAGGAATCTGAACTGGGAGAATAATTCCTAATACTTTATTAAGTATTAGGAATTTTGTCTTTGACAAAAATTAAAGCATTTACGATGTAGACATTTAATCTGAAGAGACAGATCAAATTCATGGAATAACCTGAAATTACTTCTGAACAACTTATTGAGAATACTAAAAATTTACAATTTGCTGCATATACTAGGTAGTGCAGACTATGTTTCCTTGATTTCTTAACTCAGCTAACCAGTTGGGAACAGCTATACAGTTGGCCCTCTTGCACTTCGTGCCCACCCACATTGCAGCTTCAGATCTTAGCGGCATGATTTTTTAGCGATGTAGGAGACCTGTTTCGCAACTGTGCATGCGTGACTGGCCCGGGCAGTGGAATGGGCAGCAGTGGTGTCTCGGGCAGCAACAGGGGCAGCATCGGGGGCACAGGTGACGGCGGCAGGGGCAGAGGGGGCAGCAGCCGCGGGGGGGGCACGGGCGACGGCAGCGACGTGGCCACCATTCAATGCAGAATTTGGGCTATGCGGGTCCCAATTAAGACCACAGGTGCGCGATATAGGAGACCCGACTGTATTGTGGTCTGAAAATCCTGTTCACTGGGTTTGTATGCAGTTCTACAAACTCTTCCTATTAGTCTTTATGCAACATCAACATTTATGACTGGTTTTGTGCTCTGTATTGCTAGTGAAGTTCTTTAGCAGATATATTGAAAGCAAGTGAAGCAAAAACATTGCAAATATGGGTCTGTATTTCAATGTCACCTGTGAAACCCAGACATTTTTAAGCTTGTAGTATTTTGACATGTTTATCATTAAAATTAAATATATGTGTTATTCACATTGTGTATAATTTAGAAATTCTAGACTGAATAACTATGTGTGATACTGATAGGGGAGAAAAGGAGAAGGAAGAGAAGTTTTAGCCTCTTCATTAGTCCTCACATAGAGCTTTCCTGGTTCAGCACTGATACAACTCATGCTCTCAGAGCAACAGCTCAGCTGCCAACTTCTGCCTTGATTTTATGAGTGCAGTTAGATTATTTAAGTATTTGAAAGGCTCTAGGTTATCTGAGACAACTACATGGAACCTCCATATATTAGATCTGATTTGTAAGAGACTATTGCTTTTCTGGGCAGAAAGGACTACAGTATATCCCCACTGCATTGCAACCCCTCCATTATGATCCTGATTTGTGAGGGAAATTTCTCACAATTCAGTTTCAGGGATCTACGATGTTCCCCGGCTGATGCATGCACAGTGCCTCTGCTTTGCTGAGGGGCGGTGCCAGTGATCCCTGTGGGGCGGGATGGGGCCGACCGCACAGGGAGGATTTCTCCAACTCGCAATGGCATTAGAGCCCTGTGGCTCCATGCCCTGGTCCCTGATCCAGTCCTGTGTTTCTCTGTGCCTAGTCCCTACAGTGGAAAGGTCATGCTGCATTATGCCCCAGGCAGCTGTTGAGACTCAGCACAAGAATGCCGAGGAGAGCCCAGGGACACCCCTTCCCTGCCGCAGAGGCAGGGTGAGCATGCACGGTGGCAGCAGTCAGGTGGCGGCTGCAGAAGCGTCTGGGATAGTGCCGACCCCACAGCCGCGCTGCTCTGGCAGCCAGGGTGGGCCGGGATGACGTGGGGCCAGGATGGCATGGGGCCGGCCACCGGGCATGGGGAGTGAGGGAGGAGCGGCGCGAGGTTTGCTCTGCCAACAGGGCCATGCAAGTACATGTGGTTGCAGCAGCCCAGCCCCAGCTGCAACTGCAGAAGCGGCAGTGTGGCCGAAGAGAAGTCTAGGAAATCTCGGGGAGGTCTCCCGAAGCAGACAGGACACAGAAATACTTCCCTTTGCTCCGCTGTGCTGTGAGAACCTGTGGGGAGGAGTCGAAGAGACTCCTCAGTACCCCTGATTGGCTGGGGGTGGAGTGATGGAGGTGGCCTGCATGCATATTAATGACCTGCATGTATTTGCTTGTTTGATGTTCTGCGAGACCTCTGACATGACCCATTTCTCACAAGTGAAAGTCAGGGACAAGAAAGAATTGGAGAGGAAATTCCACTCCCTAGTTAAATAAAAAAATAAATGCTAGATTTTTGTTCTGCTACCTTTTCAAAGTTTTTACAGAAAAGAGGAGGTAGACTGATGAGTGTTGTGAAGTAAAGGAGTTTCAGCTGTCTTGCCACTCCCTATTCATATCACCAAGGCCTTTTCGTTGACTTGGAAGTTGTAGTACAAACAACTTTATTTTAGCAACGAAATAGAGAACTAAATATATGACTCCTAACAAATTACTGTTCTGTTTTGTTTTACAAGCTACTGAAAGTGCATGAACATGTATTTTCCACAACAAAGCCATTTTGTAGTTTTGCTGGAATTAGTTATGTAAAATTAGATTTGCAACATTCAGTAGTGAGGATATCTACAAGAGCTGTGAGACAGTGATCATTGATACATATATTATACCTCTCCTTTCTACTGGAGAATGCTGTAGCGGTGGTTTGAGGAAAGAAAATTTCCATGTAAGATCCCTTTACAAATTTCTCATTAGTCAGACTATTGGGCTGTCCCCATGGAAGAACTCAGAGGCCCTCTTCTTCTGTAATGCAGATCTCAGAGGATTATTACAGAAACCAGTCTGTATAAAGACAGTTTCAAAGTTGGCTTTGAACAGTTTTTTTCTCAATGTTTTGGCTACATTGCATCTGTTATCAGCAGCTGCCTAACTGCATCTTACACGAGAGTTTTAGATTGTATTTTCTGCAGAATTACAGTAGTACCAGTCTATTAAAAAATCCTAAATAAATGTTATATCACCACAGTGTCTATAGAGAATAGTGCAAGAACTAGCACAAAGACTGGAGCGCACAAAAGAGCAGAACAGACTGCAGCATCTATCAAAAGATATGTCATAGGACATACATTTTAAAATATTGTAACTTATAACTTAATTTAAAATCAACAACGTGATACTTCTTCTTCAAGCAATTCCTAGAAGAAAAGATTAAAAGAGAGATAATAAGAGAATTTTAGTACAAATCCTAGAAGAATATTACCTATTATGAATCAGTCTATGGATACTAATTTTGGTACATAATGTAATTTATAATTTAGTGATGTGGTGAGTTTGTAAACATAATTTCATGACTGCAAATATAATTTTGTAATGGAATTTAGTTTATTGAAAATCTAATTTAGTAATTTAGATTTGTTCAGTAATTTATCCAGCATAAAATGTGCACTTGTACTGGATTATAATGTCAGGAATTAAAAGAGACAGGAAAGAAGACAATGCTCTTGATTTCCAAATATTCAGCTATGAAAAAGCAGAGATTAGAAAAATAGCACACCTGTTGGACCCCTGGGATATTCAGAAGTGCTAAAAAAATAATAATAATTATTAAAAAATAGATTATAAAAGCATGTATGAATTTACAGTTGTATTTAAAATGCTTCTCTCATGGTATAATTTTTCATTTGTTATGATACTATCCAGATCTACAAAGTACCCAGCCATATTACAGTGTAGTAAAGTAATAAAAAACCAGTAGATTTTAAATAAATTGATGTTTTGAGCAATGATAGCAAGCAAGCGAGCAAATAAGTATACAGGGAATAAGAGTGATTGTTAGGAAGAGCAAAATCTAAAGTTTGGAGGGGAACAGGTTTGGGGTTCTGGATTTTGGGGATCAGGAAGATGACATGGAAGGAGGACCCCCACCTAGTAAACCTACAGGAACTACCTCTTCCACTAAACGAATCAGAACCTCCAGTCACAAACTGAAGGGGAGAGTAGTGGTTGTTGGGGACTCCGTTCTGAGGGGAACAGAAAGGCCTACCTGTCAACTGAATCCATTCCACAGGGAGGTCTGCTGCCTCCCTGGGGTCCAGGTATGGGATATTGCTGAGAGGTTGCCAAACCTAATTCAGCCCTCAGACTATTACCCACTGCTGGTCATCCAGGCTGGTAGTGACGAGATGCATGAGAGGGGAACCAGGGAGATCAGGGAGGGGATTAGGGAACTGGGTCAAATGATCAGTGCGACAGGAGCACGGGTAGTCGTTTGCTCTGTCCCTGTAATGACAGGATTGGACCCTGAAAGCAGCAACAGGATTCTTGCTCCTAACAAATGGCTTAGGGGCTCGTGTTGTCAGAAAAACATTGGGTTCTATGAC
>WEKX01028185.1:0-18934 GCA_013390025.1 Pitta sordida
TTCCTTTCTCTCCCCCAGTGTCTCCCCCCCATCTGCATCTGAAAGGTAAGATAGCCCTCTATGAATAAAAGTTGCTCATCTCTTTCCTACTGTTGCAAAATTGGATGTAACAACCCCATGCATCGCTATCGACTGGGGTACGAGTGGCTGGGGGACAAGTAGTGAAGTGGAGAGGGATCTAGGTGCAGTGAATGACACAAAACTCAATATGAGCCAGCAGTGTGCCCAGGTGGCTAAGGAGGCCAATGGCATCCTGGCTTGTATCANTCCAACTCGTAATATTCTCTGTGTGTGAATGTTACTGCAGTGCTTGTAAGGAATGCCCTTCTGGGTGTCTTCTCTCAACTTCTTGCTGAGAGCATGTTCCTTCCTGCTTAATCTACCAAGATTGTATTGGTAATTGTCCCTAAACGTGAAGCAGCTCTGTAGATTTCTGAGGAGGAAAGAATAAAACACTTGTACTTACTCCAGTGTGCAGACCCAGGAACTGCAATGTGCAGATCCAGGAGCTGTGGTCCCAGAAATCCTCCTCATGTCCCTGAGAGAGTGTCATTACTGAAGACAAAAACAACTCAAACACCACTGACCCAAGAGAGTTTGTTCAAGCACAGGAGCATAGATACAAGATGCATCCTGAAGGAAAATAAAGAAGAAGCTGAGAGGGATCATTTTATTTTGGTGTTGGGCAGGAATGTCTTGCTTTTCAGGAACTGTGGCTTAAGGCAGTGATCTGAAGAGGCTTGTATCATCCTGGGCACTCACTTGCCCCTCAGGCATCAACTACTTAATGTTTATTAATGCAATTTCTTACTAGGTTTCTAGATACTCTGTACCATAAGTAAAAAGTTTTAATATTTAAGTGATTTTATGGTGTAGTGAATTGGTAGATAACTCTACAGAAGGATGTGAGCTGTCTACTCTTGAATCTTAGCATGTGCATGTTTCTGCTGAGCTGACTGGTCATTGCAAGCTGTGACCTGCTTCCACAGCTAGTTCAAGAAGTATGATTCTGCCATATTAGGATGCTGAAAAGAGCCCAGGTGCCTTAAGTCCTGGAAATCAGATCTTTCTTTTTACTATTCACATAAAAATTGACAGCCAGAGACTTGCATTACACAAATAATAATAAAAAAAAAGTTGGATGGTTACAGCCATGCTGTGCATTAATGCTCACCTTGGTGGTGGTCTCAAGCATCAGGCCTAAAGATGCTACAGTATCAGGGCCCCTGTCAGGAAGCTGAGAGAGACTCAGGAATACACAACTGGTTTATTAAAATGCTAAAATTATGTTTACTGTTCAAAACACTTGAGTCATGTGTGAGTTGAAAGGCAAAAATTCAATTCTGCTTTGACAATGATGATGAAAGATTTCCCATTTTGCCTAGTTTCAAACTTGTCTTTAAAAAGTTAGGTGCTTCCACAGAGATCTGATGGATCTGGTATTATTATATCCTGCAGAACACCCTGAGAACCAATTTATGTTCCTAGAAAGGAGAAACAATAGTTGTTTTAGTCTCCACAAAGAGACTTTGCTTGAAAGGCACTTCAACCTCAGTATGGAGATGAATCTTGTGGCCCAAGGAAGATGAGAGGACATTCCATTTGGGGAGGAGCATGAGGAGAGTTTAGATTATTTCTTGTGAGATTTATTCTTCTGCTGCTCCAGACTGACCCCCTTCCTCAGCCCCATGATCAATTGGCAGGTCACAGCTCATGGTCTTTGTGCTCTCTGCAGCATGTCTTAATGCACTGAAGGTAGAGGTTCTCTGGCTTGCTGTACCTCTGGCCCCAGGGCTGGCCTTCGCAGCTGCCCAGCAGCACTATGTACCAAGGCAGTGGATGTTCCTGTGTGGCAGGGCAGTCTGCCCAGCTGCAGAAGGGAGGCCAGATCAAAAGGTCCTTACTTGCCTGGAGGTGCTGGAACCTCTGGGCAGTTGTATCTGCCTGGGCTCAGATGCTCCTGGCTGGATCTCACTCACTCTTACTATCGTCTTGCCTTTCACAAAATACCTTTATACCTGTCTGAATTTTCAGTGGTGAGATCAAGATGTCTCACCCCATATTTATCTTATGGAATAGAGATAATAATGATGTATAAATTAGTTTTATATTTTGCAAGAAGTCTTTAAGTTGTTTCAAGTTCAATAAACTACCGGGCAAGGCAGAAGAATGTGCTGATTTGCATTTCCATATCTTAGGGCAAGGATATCCACAGCATGTTCTTCGAACCTGAGCTGTGGGTGCCTGCTGTGCTGATGATTATTTATAGAGATGGTAGAACTAGAATACACAAATCTGTGGTACTGTGAAAGCATTGTAACTTCCGACCTCCTCTGTCTTCTCTTTGGAAAGTTAAAAGGTCCATTTGCTTCCAAATTTGACTGCATAAATGTATGCATGTTACGATTGCATATAGTGTAGCAATCTCAGGAACATGAAGTTCAACATCTTTATTGATGATATAGACAAGGGAATTGAATCCATCATCAGCGAGTTTGCGAATGATACCAAGCTGGGGACAAATGTCGATCTACCGGATGGTAGGAGGGCTCTTCAGAGGGACCTTGACAGACTAGAGGAATGGGCAGACTCCAACAGTATGAGATTTAACAAGACTATGTGCCGGGTTCTTCACCTTGGGCATAACAACTCCATCCATTGCTATTGACTGAGGGATGAGTGGCTGGAGAGTGGTGAAATGGAGAGGGATTTNGTGCCTGGAGGTATTGCAGCTGACTTGTAAACAACTCAGAAAACAGTCAAGCATAGGGTTGGAATCAGAAATGTTAATGCAATTGCCTAAATTAAAGGTTATGGATAAAACAGCTTTGTTGTTGTATAAATTATTTGCAGTTAGTACAGAAATTAATTGATACTATGACAAAGTTAATTATGTGGAAAATATTGTAAGTTTGTATGGTTTCATTGTAAGAGAGGTATTCTGTATGTCTCAGGGTATGCCATGTGGCTCCCAGATCACTGGTTAGAGCTGCCTTTGAAAACTCTGAATTCAGTGTATGGGAGAGAGAAGATGATAATGTAGGATGTAGTTTTCCACTATACAGGATATGTGAAAATCTCACAGTAATTTTCAGGGAAATAGAAACTAGGTGCTGGTTGCAGAGCCTATAATAAAGAGATTTCAGAAGGTTCTAATCAGGTAAAGATGTTCCTTGGCGATACAACCTCAAAATAGTCCGGACAGTTTGAATCCATCCTTATAAATAAAGCTGCAATAGATATAATACTGCAGCATTAATGAGACAAATAAGAATGAAATAGAAATCATCATCATTTTTCAACCATTATGCAAAATTTTTCTATGGTGAATATGACAGCTGGAAATTTCAAGACCCATGAAAATTGTACTGAAGTAGATTTGCATAATGTATTGGAAGAGCTTTTGTGAAAATTGAGCTAGTGGGAGTTATTTAAATAACAGTATAGCAGCTATTAACAAAATAGCAAGATTCAAAATAGTAATTTACTTTACACATTTCTTCTAAAATATGTCCAGAGTCAAGATAACTGTCAGCAAATAGTGTAGCATTGCAACCCACCCTCTCAAAATCCTGAAAGAACAGATCAAGAAATTCTCATCCCTGACAAAACACAAACCTTAGTTGCAGAGCACATTATTTCCACCACGTTAAGTAGCTGTAAAATATTGTACAGCCATGGAGAAGCCGTACATTTTCTTGTGCTAATCCTTTCCCAAGCTTAGGCAGGAAAAGAAGAATGAATGGTATATGTTATGATTATTTGAGTTGCATTGTGTATTTATCATGACCGCTGCCACTTTCCTCTTCATCATCATCATCATATCACTCACTCCCTACCCTGCCATGCCTCATCCTCTTATGAATGTACATCTCCAAGCCCATCTGTGGTGTTTCGAGCTCTTTGATTCCTGTGCCCATGGACTCACTAACGCTTCTCTCCCAGGCAGTGAGAATGCCTTGTCACACTTGAACCACAAGTGGATTCTGGATTCTCCCGCTTGGCATTCATGGATGTAACCTGGCAGAAACCAATCTATATGTCTTCTGTAAATGATCCTCCAAGGGTTTACCTGTAGCAGTGCTGTCATGCTCCCAGGAATAATCACAAGGTTTGTGTTCATTTTTGTAAGTCTTTATTCTGTGATATGCCCTTGAAATACATGAAGCTCCAGTGCTGTCTGTAGATCTTGTTAAATGGGTGTGGATTGTCTGTTCCACACAGCTAAAAAGCAATTTTTCAATCCTTTAGATACTCTTCATCTTTCCCCCTCTAGGCTGGTCAAAACTTCTGGTTTGACATTGGCCTTTCTTCCGGAGTGAGTGATGGTGACAGTTTTCCCACATATGCTGTGACCACTTTCATAAGGATGACTAGGAGGTGGAGTGCGGGTGGTCTTGGTTTGCTTTATGGTATTCTGACAATTAACAACCATTGTGTCTTTGTCTGGTAATTTTTGGTGGTGTGTGTAAAGAGAAAGAAAAAAGGGTTTGTATATTTGCTGTACTTGCTCAAATAAATAAAACTGGGGGTATAGAGCAAAATATGATGTTGAAATGCCCTTTTTGTTTGTTTGGTTTTGCACATAGCTCTCATGCCTGTGCTATTTTCTTTTCTGAATATGGGCTCAGTGTTGTGTTGTTAATACATACCTGCCACTTTGAATTGCTTTGGGGGCTGTGTAGGTGTGAATTCATTCCTAATCATTTCATATTACCACCCATGTGAAGGTCGTCTTGTTCTTGTTTTGTGCCATCAAGTGATCTCAAAAGCTGCTTGCATTTTCAGAAAACCGCTGCATGATCAACACATAGAGTAACACACTGAAGAGCTTTTCTGTGGTGCTGGTTTGGAGTTTTTTTGTTGTTGGTTTTGTTTTTTTTTTTGGTTTGTTTTGTTTTGGGTTTTTTTACTGTCAGACATTGATATATTCTAGATGCTTTGTGGTGTTTGGTTTCCTTTGCTCTGCAGTTCATAATGACCAGTTCAGATTGGAATTGCAAGAATGTTGCATTCCCTTGCCTGTAGTACTTGCATTGTAGTGTACTTAGCATTAATACAAGAGATGAAGCAGGCATTGATTGGCTCTTTTCCTGTGAAAACCCTCCACTTTCCAGCAACCCCTGGCTGAAGGAATTTTTTTTTACCTGAATGCTTCACAGCTCCTAATGAATGCTTCCTGCCCTGACTCCTGTCTTTCTATTCTGTGTTGAGGGATACTCCCAGCCTGTGCAATTATTTCTGTTATGCAGTTATATATACCGTTCGAAGAAGTATTTAATTCTGTTTGATCCAAACATGCTTCATCTGGTTCTTCTGAAATTTCTGTCGTTGTAAAACCGTTTGCCACCCCCGTTCCAATAGCTGATGGCTGTAGAGGTCTCTCTGCTGGTCCCCTGCTGGCAGCTCCTTCCCACAGTCTGTTTTGTCTTTTGCCATGAGAAACCGACTCGTCATCGCAGGTGGGGTTTTTTGTCTGCAACAGTCTAATCCTGCTATCTTCCTTTTGGGAGGGGATGGCCAGGGCCACTACCAGGTGATATCCAACCACATTACACAGAATCATTAAACAACAGATTGGTCTAGTGGTGCTCCGATGGCATTAAAGAGGAAGTAAATGGAGCCTGGCTGCAGACCACAAGCCTTTTACTTGACCACTCTGAATTGCCGAAGCAGACAAAAAATGCCAGCCATGTGCAAATGCAGATTTGTGTGGTAGCTGGAGGGACAATCTATGTGCTCACAAGGGAATAAAATAACTACTTGCAGTGCTAGTCTATGTAGATGCTGGGGGATTAGCCCTTCTCCTGTGTTTTAAGTTGTCAGACCTTTACAGTGTTGTGTTTAAGACGAAAGTTTACCTATTTTTTTCCCAGAATCAGATAAATCTGGGCTGTCTACATCAATTTAAGTCAAATTTCTCACTACAAAGAAATCAAATTCATAATTAGCTCTTCTGAGCATTCAAAAATACGAAATGCATCTCTAAAGAATAAACATCACTCTTCAAATGAATAGTTTTGCTTTTCCTATTAATTGTGCAATAAATTCTCCACAATAGTCACAAGGGACA
Source organism: Pitta sordida (assembly GCA_013390025.1). NCBI lineage: Eukaryota > Metazoa > Chordata > Aves > Passeriformes > Pittidae > Pitta > Pitta sordida. The sequence goes on from WEKX01028185.1 coordinate 6,074, forward strand.
CAAAGAGGGGGGTTTTGTATTTGGTAGATAAGAATGAGCTAGGCTTTCCTCCAAATCTTTGTTGTAGTAGTATTTTTACTTAGAAATTCACAAAGACTTAGTTGTACAGATTCCCAGCCCCTGAGATGCTTTGTATGGTTGTTTGTTTCCACCATAAATGGTTTAAAAACTTTTTTCACCCCTTTTTTTGAGATTGGGCTGACAGCCATGATGGTTTTATGTGCTTTCAAGATCTGTTAAAAAAAATAATGCTTTATTATTTTCCCATCTTGCATTATGAAAATGTAGTTTGAAATTGTAACATGAAAAAAATACATGGATTTTATTAGGAATGGAAGGGATTTGTGATAGTGAATGCCAGGGATGAAATCCTAATGTTCATACATTCCATAGAAGACTTACCAGGAAGTTCACTAGCCCTAGGACTTCAGGACTTCCCGTATGTATAACTTGCCTGGAGCCCTTAGGGTGTTGATACCCAGACGCCTGAACACATTTTCTATTTGAGGGAACTGGTAAGAATCTGTTCAAAGTGACCTGCTCCTGCAAAATGCTGCTGGAGAACACAGAATGCCAGCTGAGCAGAAGGAGGTAAAAGTATCGGTCAGGTGGTTTCTAAGATGCAGTAGAAAATCTTGCCGTTGTATGCAGAGGGTGCCTAGAGAAATAAAGTGTATGTTTGACAGCTAGTCATTGTCTCTACCTACAGGTATATCATACCACATAGCTAGAAGATGCACATTCCTTCTGGATCAGCTGAATGAGAAAATGCTCTGCAATTAGTAACTAGTATGATGCTGAGAGACAGATGTGGATTTTGTGCTTTCCTGTAGTAGATTAGAGGCACCAAGGCTGCATGGAAGGTCTTAGACAGCTGGAGTTACTGGGGTGAGCAAAGATACAGTGAGATAGAAATGGAGAAAATGGGGATTTAATGGATAATTAGCGATAGTGCAATTGAACTACACAAATAGGTGTGCCAAATATATGTTTGAACAGGGTTATCTCAAACTGAGGTGTTGCTTAGCTGTGTTCCAAGCAAACAACATCTCCAGACCCAGTCTAGCCCACCTTTAACTTTGCCCCAGGATGGATTGTCTTGATTAGTTGTCACAGTTGGTCCTTCAAAGTTATTCCATGTTAGCTTCTCCTCTGAACGAGCCACTTTTACTGTGAGCATGTCTGTGAGAGCGTCACTGTATTTCACAGAAGCCAGAAGACAACAGCAGTAACCAACATGGGGTTCCACATCTCTCAAGGGCTGCTGTTTTTCCCTTTTTTATTGCATAGTTTTCTCTCCCTGTGAGATCCTATTTTTTAAGGATAGCTGCAGAAAAAGAAATATTTGCCCCTTCCACTTCAGATGTCAGTTGAGTTAGGACTTTGTCCTTGCTACCAGATAGGCTTTTCCAAGCCCGACTAGTGCAGCACTGACTCTGAAGCCCTTGTTGTCATTCTGTCTGCTGGCTATCTGCTGCAGCAGCATTTTGGGTCACACCAGGCAATATTGAAAGACCCCATGTTGCTGTTTGGGAAGTTAGTTGAAGTCCGCTATCGAATGCATAGACTAAAAGGTAAAAAATATTTGCCACAGTTTTTCTTATATCTTTTATTAATTTTTCTACAAGCAAGAACCCTGAAACAGAGCAAGAATGAGGAATGTGGTCTTGAGGCATTTCATGTTAAGATTCCTCTCTGATGAAGATTAAATCATTTCAGCTCAATTTGGCAGCTGTAATATAAAAAAATCAAACAAACCAAAACAAGGACAACAAAACAAACAAACAAAAAACCCCAAAACCAAATGCAACCCAAAGCTAGCTGGAGAAAGAGTCAGGCTTACAGTGAATTCATTCTCTTGACTTCAAAACACACACAGAACTTGGGCTTTCTTTTTAAGTCATGGTGGTCTAGTGAAGATACAGTTCAAAGACTGCAGTGGTTTTTGAAACTCTCTGCTAGCCATGACTATCAATATACAGTTCAGGTGGGCTGAGGGAAGATGTATTTGAGTGAGCTGCTTGTTTTTGTCAAGTCATTCCCATAAAATTGTGTCCTTACTTGAACCTGTGTCCTACTCAGCTGACCCTATTATTGCAGTCTGGATTAATTCAGACCCTGTATTTCTGTCTTTCCTGTCAGCAAAAGCACTGTCACCATGGTCTTTCAAGAACATTTTGACAATATTATGTGCACTTGCTTGGCTGTCATGCTCTTGTTCGTTAATTTTGGTACTTACTGCTTTGGAAGTCTTACTTTTATATTATTCTCGATTGCAAGAGTAGATAATTTTTTGGATATGAATTTGCTGCAGACATTTCAACTGAGTCTTTTATTAATCATAAGTCCCTTGAAAAAGGACATGTGAAAATTCAAGTGCTCAGATGGCAGGTATCATCCCTTTATTCCTATGTGATTCTAGAAGAGTAGATACAGTATATTTGTAACAGCAGTCTGGTGTTCCCCACAGTGCAGCAAGCTATTTTATTAGCTACCTCCAGACAGCTTTATTAATTGGACTGTCCTTCAGACAGCCTTGGTGGTGAAGAATGTGTTCATAACACAGTTGAGAATATAAATCATAAAGGCATTTTCCAGTTTATAAAATTTATTTCTACTCACTTCTTGTCTTCCTCTGGGGCAGAGCATAGACGTGTAATGCAGAACATATGTATACTTATTGATCTTTAGACCTCGCTTACCTTGGTTCGAGATTATGGAGAACTAAACACTTTGCAGCTTCTTTGCCTGCAGCTATTTTGCAAAACACAGAAGCAAGGCACTGCAATCAGAGTGGAAGCTGTGGTGTGAGGCAGAGCATTGCTTCTTGAAAACCAGTCATTTTCTTCTCACAAGTCATCCTTTCGATCTTCAAAGATTTCAAGTGGTAAAGAATTGTAGAGACTTTCATTGACCTGAAAGATGGCATATTCAACAATGTACCCAAATAACATTATGATGGAATGCCCCTTCATTGTTAACGAGTCAATGAAATATTCCAGCCTCCAATTTAGGTGAATGTATTTGACCAACTGTAGACTTAAAGCTGGAAGTGTTCAAAATAAGGTCTTCATTTCTGGAGCATCATTTCAAGCAACAGAACTTTCTTTTCTTCTCCCACAATGTTTACTCAGTTTGCTCAATGTTTACTCCCCATTCTTATATTGATTTTTATATGTACAGTTATACCCAGTCCTTCACGAGGAACGGGACAGGCCATGGGCCTTGCAAAATGTCAAACTCACAAATACGTGTAGGCCATTAATATGCACGCGGGCCACGCCCTTCGCTCCACCCCCAGCCAATCAGGAGAGCTGGGGAGCCTCTTCGACTCCTCCGCATGGGCTCTTGCAGCACACAGGATGAAAGAGAAGGATTTCTGTGCCCTGTCTGCCTCAGGGGACCCCCCCGAGAATCCCTAGACTTCACTTCAGCCGCACAGTCACTTCCGCATCGGCCGCTGGCACTGCAGACCCCACGCCTTGCCCCGTGTCCTGGCCCCGTGTCCCTGCCCCGCGTCCTGGCCCCGGGGGTGGGCTGCGGCAGCTGAGTGAGCATGTCCCGCTGACATGCTGTGGCCAGCCCCACTTTCCTGGGGCAGTGGCCTTCCCCGCCCATAGCCAGGGAAACAATAACACAGATGCATGCACACAAGCACTGCCCGCTCGCAGCTCGCAGGCACTCCGCACACACGGGCNGCCCGCTCGCAGCTCGCAGGCCCTCCGCACACACGGGCAAGCGAGCCACACTCAGGGACCTGCAATAATTAAGCGTAGGCAGGTGGAGGACACATCCCCACCTGGCGCCTCACGCCGCACAGGGCCCTGCTCTGTCTTCTACAGTGGCCGTCCCTGTCCCACAGCCCCCGGCGAGCCGCACGTCCTTCCTGTGGGGCCGGACCAGTCCTGCTCCAGAGGGACCACTGGCACCACCCTTCAGCAAAGCAGAGGCGCTGCGCATGTGTCAGCCAAGGAATCTCAAAAATGCCTGAAACCGGACTGCAGGAAATNCATTTCTGTGTCCTGTCTGCCTCAGGGGACCCCCCCGAGAATCCCTAGATTCAGCCGCACAGTCGCTTCTGCATCAGCTGCTGGCAGTGCAAACCCCACGCCTTGCCCCGTGTCCCGGCCCCGTGTCCCTGCCCCGCGTCCTGGCCCCGGGGGTGGGCTGCGGCAGCTGAGTGAGCATGTCCCGCTGACATGCTGTGGCCAGCCCCACTTTCCTGGGGCAGTGGCCTTCCCCGCCCATAGCCAGGGAAACAATAACACAGATGCATGCACACAAGCACTGCCCGCTCGCAGCTCGCAGGCACTCCGCACACACGGGCAAGCGAGCCACACTCAGGGACCTGCAATAATTAAGCGTAGGCAGGTGGAGGACACATCCCCACCTGGCGCCTCACGCCGCACAGGGCCCTGCTCTGTCTTCTACAGTGGCCGTCCCTGTCCCACAGCCCCCGGCGAGCCGCACGTCCTTCCTGTGGGGCCGGACCAGTCCTGCTCCAGAGGGACCACTGGCACCACCCTTCAGCAAAGCAGAGGCGCTGCGCATGTGTCAGCCAAGGAATCTCAAAAATGCCTGAAACCGGACTGCAGGAAATTTATCTCTCAAATCGCCAGGGTCGCAATGGCGAGGTCGCAATGCACCGGGGACGTACTGTATCAATGTTCATAGTGCTCAGTTAGTTTATCCCAAACTATTTGGGATTGTGTTTCCACTGACTCCACATATGGGCCCATTGATCAAGATCCTCAAAGTTAAGTTCTTCCTGTACCTGTAAGGCTCTTTGAATAGCAAGACCTAATGTAACCAGCTGGTTCCTTTGGACCAGTTGTTGTTCATTGTTTCTCATAGTGTCACTCTTACAAGTCATTAAAGCAAGCTACTGTAGTTACTGTATGAAGATACATCATTAAACCAGAACCCGTCAAGCCTTGATGCCAACTATATCAGAAGCTTAAATGAGTTCTGGAGTAGTTAAGGACAAATGCAGAAAATTAACTCCAAAGGTGCATTATCTAACTCAGAAAATCCATAAACCAGAGTCTACTGGGGTTTGGAAGGATATCCTGGAGGAGGTATTTCTCCATTGTGTCTATTTCTGTACTCTTCTCACCGAGGGACTTATTGGAAACATTTGTCTAGATGACCTCGTGTAACCTTTCTTATATGTAAGAGGGATAAATATTGATGTAAACCTGAACCATTTGTGCAGTCTTTGGAGCTGAGGAGCATTCCTTCAAATGCCAAACACCCTCAACTAGCCTGGGGAACAGTTTCTAGGGGAAGTACTCTTTCTCTGTGGACAGCATAGAGAAGGTAATTTTTAGCTGCCAGTCCTTTCCCTGGGCTAGCAATACCTCTATGAGTATGGCAATTTTGGCCTCGTAGTGTCATTCATAAAATTCTGCATACACTTTGATATGTTAATGTCAATATGTTAATATGATATGTTTCAAAGCCTGATCACAACCTGTAGACTTTCGCATCTGCTTAGAGCAGCTATTATTATAACCATATTTAATCAGTTAATATCTTAAACCAGCAGATTCCAATTTCAGTGCAGTAATCCATGTTGTGTAATTGCTAGCAATGCATGGAGAAAATGTTTGATAAATAAAGAAGTACAGAGTTGAGAGGAAGGCTGCTTAGCATTAAATTGTTAGCCTAACCTTTATCCTTCAGCATTACAGAACTTTATAATTTTACTTCACTTTTCTTTCAAGGCTTTCAGTGATTTGGTGCAAATTATTTAATTTCTTCGTACTTCCCTTATCTGTGGAAACTTAAGCCAGGCAACTTGATAGGATAGTTATGGGCAGCTCGTCTTGGAAATAGATTAGGGACTGATCCTTCAAGCAGCTCATCAGGCTGATCTGAGGGCAGTTTACCCTTTGCAGCTGTATGGGAGATTGAAGTGCTATAACCAATTTAGCAAAAGCTAAAAGAGGAAATCAATGTAAGGCCTAATTTGTCACTGCTATTCTGCATTCTGCTGCAACATGCACAAATTGTACAATGAATACATTGCTGTTAATCTAAACATAATCTAGGTATAGAATGATGATTAGTAATATTTTACTGCCTTAAATTGCCTTTAGATTAAAGAAAAAGTCCCAGTCGGTGGATATTAGTGGGCCAGGATGCAACCCAGTGGCAGCTGAAGCGCAAACACCTCAGCCCAGCAAGTCTTTACCTGCCACTGAGACAGCTGCTTCTGAGGAGGAACAGAACAACACCACAAACACCCAAAGGCGCAATCCGCGGAGGAGTGATTTGAAGAGATATTATACCATTGGTGAGTTTTCTTACACAGAAAAAATCAAATGTGTTTGCTAAAAAAGCAGACTCTTACTGCTTATTTTTGTTTTATTTCTTTTTCTTAACTGGAATACAAATGTGCAAAGTGAGCACTAAGATTTCTTAGTTTTAATTTCCTAATTAAAATAACATACTTAATCGTGATGTCGAATTATCCTAGCAAATGAACCCAGTTTATTTATCTTGCACCATTTACAAGAATTCTTTCTTATGCTTCTTTTTCCCCCCATAAGAACAAGTATTGAAGAAAGCATAAAAGCAATTTTGAAGGCTTTAAGAAGAACATAATTCTTACAATAGATTGCATTGGAGCTTTGGCAGAGGGTGTTTAGAAGGCTCATACTTAAAAAGGATTTCCCATTTGGAGATGAAGGAGGCATACTGAGTGTGATTATTTAGGCAGGGTTATGGGTATCTTTCTCTGAATATTTTGGTTTTCTGGATATTTATCTGGTATGTCAGCATCTACGTGAGTCTTATGAAACCATCTTAGAAACCCTAGAAGATGCTTTGCAAGTTCCTTCCCCATAAATCAAGATTGTGCCTGACTCCTTTTGGCAAGGTTGGAAGGACCACAGTGGGTCATCTGGTCCAACCTTCCAGGGTCATCTTAGAGCGCATGGCATAAGANTTCTAGGGGAAGTACTCTTTCTCTGTGGACAGCATAGAGAAGGTAATTTTTAGCTGCCAGTCCTTTCCCTGGGCTAGCAATACCTCTATGAGTATGGCAATTTTGGCCTCGTAGTGTCATTCATAAAATTCTGCATACACTTTGATATGTTAATGTCAATATGTTAATATGATATGTTTCAAAGCCTGGTCACAACCTGTAGACTTTCACATCTGCTTAGAGCAGCTATTATTATAACCATATTTAATCAGTTAATATCTTAAACCAGCAGATTCCAATTTCAGTGCAGTAATCCATGTTGTGTAATTGCTAGCAATGCATGGAGAAAATGTTTGATAAATAAAGAAGTACAGAGTTGAGAGGAAGGCTGCTTAGCATTAAATTGTTAGCCTAACCTTTATCCTTCAGCATTACAGAACTTTATAATTTTACTTCACTTTTCTTTCAAGGCTTTCAGTGATTTGGTGCAAATTATTTAATTTCTTCGTACTTCCCTTATCTGTGGAAACTTAAGCCAGGCAACTTAATGATAGGATAGTTATGGGCAGCTCATCTTGGAAATAGATTAGGGACTGATCCTTCAAGCAGCTCATCAGGCTGATCTGAGGGCAGTTTACCCTTTGCAGCTGTATGGGAGATTGAAGTGCTATAACCAATTTAGCAAAAGCTAAAAGAGGAAATCAATGTAAGGCCTAATTTGTCACTGCTATTCTGCATTCTGCTGCAACATGCACAAATTGTACAATGAATACATTGCTGTTAATCTAAACATAATCTAGGTATAGAATGATGATTAGTAATATTTTACTGCCTTAAATTGCCTTTAGATTAAAGAAAAAGTCCCAGTCGGTGGATATTAGTGGGCCAGGATGCAACCCAGTGGCAGCTGAAGCGCAAACACCTCAGCCCAGCAAGTCTTTACCTGCCACTGAGACAGCTGCTTCTGAGGAGGAACAGAACAACACCACAAACACCCAAAGGCGCAATCCGCGGAGGAGTGATTTGAAGAGATATTATACCATTGGTGAGTTTTCTTACACAGAAAAAATCAAATGTGTTTGCTAAAAAAGCAGACTCTTACTGCTTATTTTTGTTTTATTTCTTTTTCTTAACTGGAATACAAATGTGCAAAGTGAGCACTAAGATTTCTTAGTTTTAATTTCCTAATTAAAATAACATACTTAATCGTGATGTCGAATTATCCTAGCAAATGAACCCAGTTTATTTATCTTGCACCATTTACAAGAATTCTTTCTTATGCTTCTTTTTCCCCCCATAAGAACAAGTATTGAAGAAAGCATAAAAGCAATTTTGAAGGCTTTAAGAAGAACATAATTCTTACAATAGATTGCATTGGAGCTTTGGCAGAGGGTGTTTAGAAGGCTCATACTTAAAAAGGATTTCCCATTTGGAGATGAAGGAGGCATACTGAGTGTGATTATTTAGGCAGGGTTATGGGTATCTTTCTCTGAATATTTTGGTTTTCTGGATATTTATCTGGTATGTCAGCATCTACGTGAGTCTTATGAAACCATCTTAGAAACCCTAGAAGATGCTTTGCAAGTTCCTTCCCCATAAATCAAGATTGTGCCTGACTCCTTTTGGCAAGGTTGGAAGGACCACAGTGGGTCATCTGGTCCAACCTTCCAGGGTCATCTTAGAGCGCATGGCATAAGATTGCATCCAGATGGTTCTTGAATATCTCCAGTGAGGGAGACTCCACAACCTCTCTGGGCAATCTGTTCCAGTGCACAGTCACCTGGACAGTAAAGAAATTCTTCTTCATATTCAGGTGGAACTTTCTGTGCATCAGAATTTCATTCCATTGCTTCTTGTCATATTGGTCAGCAATAGTTTGTGTGCTGTTGAATCGTTGCAGCATAATGTGATCATTTCTTCTGTTTCAAGATAACTACTTGTGTGTCTTTAACTTGGCTAAAAGGTAAAATGAAATATGTTTCCTTAGACATCTTTCATTGTGTTATATCTGAACCCTTGAAGCTGACTTTCATTGTAAGTTGTGTTGCTTTCAAACAAAGAAACTTCATTAGCAATCTACACATTTTAATAATGAAACCTGTATTTTAAGTGGTGAGTGATTGTATGTATTTGCAAATTTTGATGCCCAGCGTTCAAATTGGACTGCACAACCTCTTTCTGAACAGTCATAGAAGTTCCAATTATCCCTCTATCCTGTCTACTCCAAATCAAATAAAATTGAGACAAAGTGAAGGCATTGATGAGTTCATTAGCATCTTGGATAATAGGTCTAGAACTTTACTTCAAAATTCTGGAATTACATAATCCTTATGTAAAGATTCTATTGTATCAGGTGTGAAAGAATCGCACTCTAAAATCGGCTTTATACTTAAGTATAGCATGTGTTTTCTGAAAAAGCACAGCTAAAACAGTGCACTTGGGTGTTTTTTTACTTTGAAATGGCAAAGATAAGCAAATATTGCTTTATATGTAAAGAAGGAGATGGAATGGGAGGTGAGAAGGGTTGCGTAAGATATGATAAGGGTTGCTCTTAAGCATTTGTCCCCGCCAACACCTTTCCAGGAAGTGTCTGCAGACTGCAAGAGGGGACTGATGAGCCCCTGTCCCACTGTGGCCCTGGGGTGAACTTCCCCACTGCGGCAGCAATGCAATTATGCACGATGGCAGCAGCAGCAAAAGCAGCAGCGTGGCCGAAGGGAAGCCCAGCGATTCTCCAAGAGTCTCCCAGGACAGAGAGGGCTCAGAAATGCTTCCCTTTGCTCCCCCTGTGTTGTGAGAGGCTGTGAGGAGGTGCCGAAAATGCTCCCCTGCGCTCCGGGGCAGCAAGGAGATGGGTGTGGCCTATTTGCATATTCATGAAATGCTTGTCCTTGTGGATTGGGCGATTTGCAGGCCCCCCAGGAGACCCATATCCTGTGATTGCAGAGGTATGACTGCATTGGCAGATTGACCATAGTTGAATGTTCTTCTGTGATCACTCAAAACACGGTCTGTATATGGAACTACATACTACATACTCATGTATTTATCTGCTTGTTAAATTTACCTCACTGCAGTTTCTTTTGGGAACCTTTACACAATTCTTATAATGTGAACTCTGTGAATATTAGTAACCTAGATACGCTTCAAGTGAAGATAGAAAATCACACACAGAATATTCTGAGTTGGAAGGGACCCACAAGGATCATCGAGTCCAACTCTTAAAACTGCCTCCCAACAGGAATCGAACCTGGGTCTCCCATATGGAAGGCGGGGACACTTACTACTATACTAAAGTGGATATTTCAAGATCACAAGGTCTGAGCAGTAGTTGCTCAGGGTCAAAGCTCAGTGGTGGAGTAACATAATGTTGTTCATACATTTGAATAATTTGATTTGTGCAGCACTTGATTTGACAGACTTGTTGACTAGAAAAGGCCTCTGAAGGTTATAAAGTTTGGTGTCCTGTTTAAAGTAGGACTTCAGCCAACACTAGGTAGAATAGCCAAGACTTTGTCTTGCTGAGTTTTTACAGTCTCCAGGGTGGATACTCCACTGCCTCTCTGCATATCATGCTGGCACATGGACAGTGTATCTATAGACAACAGCATGCATGGGCAATTTGCCCATCAACAGATGCTAATATTTGTGAACAACAGTTCTAGGCCCTAGGGAAGTATGAGGGGAACAGACTGCAGAAAGTGGCAAAGCTTGCATGTTTTCTCAAATATCATCTTACATTATCCTTATACAGAGCACTGGGTGAGGTAGCCCATCTGGACTAACAGAGTGAGGGAGACGTATTGTTATTGTGTTCTTATACATACAGCCCTGCCTATGTTACTTGTCTAAATCGCAAAGAATAAGTTGGTAGGGACAGTACTACTGCATACTGCATAATGTTTGCTTTTGCTGACAGGCAAATTAAAAAGAGAAGAATTTATCTCAGTCTTCACAAGTGTTTGATGGCACACGTTCCTGAATGTTGTCTTGGACAACACAGTACTGATACCAGATGAATGTGTTTACTGTACAGACTGAGTTATTTTGATAACCTGAGAAAAATAATAATTATCTTCTTAGAGGTCCCATCAATTTCAGCATATAAGTTACAATGTTTATTATCCCCTTGACTTAAAAGAAATTTTCTATAATTTGTCTCAAAAATAAATTATAATAGTCAAGTCTAATCAAATAATTTATTACTTTCCGAGGTTGAATGTACTGACACACCTGTCACCTGACTGGCAGTCTATAATAGAAAAATATTGTATTCTTGTGATATTTTGTGTACAGTTGGCTGTTACATAGCATAAACAAGCGTATGAGACCTGTTGCTGACTTAATGCAATTACACAGAAGTTTACCTTGTTTTGCCCTTGTTTTCCTGCTGTTCTACCAAAAGCAATCTGTGCCCAAGACAGAGCAAGTGGATTAAGAAAAATTACTTAGAAAACTTATGTTCTCAGCTGATTCGTTATCTTTCATTGTGAAATTATTTATTATTATTTACTTATTTTTAAAACATGGAAGCTTTTTTATTTAATAATGCAGAAAGCATTTCAGAGATCTTTATATGAATCACACTCTGGCTTGCACATCCAGAGAGATGTGAGTACTTATCTTGCACACGTAGATTTTGCAGAAAAAATTGTAGCAGCTTGTGAATGCTTGCAGCTACTGTGACTAGATACAGGTGATAGTCTAACAGATTGTGTTCCTAAATATTTTGTAGCTTCAGAATATTTTTAAGATTTTTTGTGTGTCCTTATAGACAGATTTACCTCAGACCTTTTGAAGTTGATTGTGTAATGAGGAAGGAATATCTGGTAATTCTAAGAGATTTAAAGATTTCATCAGCACTGCTGCTACTTTAGAGAGTTTTGTACTATATACTTATTTTGCATTTCGTCTTTCCAACAAACTACATTTCAGATGCTTCCCAGACTTAATGAGTGCAGCTGCACTTTTTAGAAGTGGGGGGAAATTAGGTAAGAGAGAAAAAAACTGGTAGGAGTAGGCAATGGGGAACAAGTTGTGTACTCAGTTGAAATTAAACAGAAAATGAATAGCCAGTGAGGGGGAGAAATAATTCTTCCATATGGCAGGCTCAGCAGGCTGGAAGGCTCCTGCACCTCCAGTGCTGAACCGGTGTGAAGAAATTGGGCGGGAACACCTAGATTAATTAAATGAGGGTAGGAAAAACAGTCTGTATGGTGGGTTGGATGAAGTTTTTTTGAGAACTCTAGAAACAGCACCCAAGACACTTAGAAATATAAACCTAAAATTAGACTTTTTAGATGCTTCAGGCACTTAAAAATTCAGGCCACTTATTTTGAAGTGCTTATGGTTGAGCAACTCCTTCGAAAGAGAAAAAGGAGGTGTCTGGGTCTTCAGCACTCTAAAAAGGGGGCTGGAATATTACACAATGGAGAATGAGATAGTTAACCTGAATTCAAGGCAGTGAGGCTGTATCAGCTTAATGCCATATCCAACTACAACAGCTACAACTAGTTCTTAGCTGGCACAGCATCACAGCAGTTTTGTTTGTAGGACTCAGGCGAATGGTTGCAGGACTACAATTCATGGTATCATGCCTCAGGATATACAGCTGGCCCTCTTCCACTTTGTGCCCCCCATATTGCAGCTTCACATCTTAGCATCATGATTTTTCAGCTATTAAGGAGGCCCCGTTCGCAAATGTGCATGTGCAACCTGACACGCATGAATATTCAAATTAGGCAGTCATGAATATTCAAATCAACCCCCACACTGTGCCACACCTGCCCTGAGGCAGCCACTCCCCCAGCTTGGCTCGGCTCAGGCGTATGCCCCTCCATCCCCGCTCTGCTCGAGCGCGCGCCACCCCCTTCCCCAGAGTGAAGTGGCTGCATGCAGTTATAAAAGCTTTACACACTCTCAGGTTAGAC
>WEKX01028186.1:0-20003 GCA_013390025.1 Pitta sordida
CTTACTGATTCTGTGATTCTGTTATAATTTGTTGTGGCTAGAGTGCCATGCTTAGTAGGATCAGTATGTTTGAAAAAAGTTGATTCATTGTAGAATGATGTTGGGGTTACTTCTGTCTTTCTGAGGGGCAATGGTTGTGCTTCATCCTGCAGCTTCAGGTGGTTAGTTGAATGCAGCTACCATGGCACTTGGATGGGGGCTTCAAGTCTTATTTAGTTCCTCTCTAATATTTCCTTTCACTGCTAAGGTGCCTACAGATGTGCATAGAATAGTTTTTGAGATATCCAAGGTCTGAGGATAAGCAGCTCTGTACCTTGAGCTTCTACCACTGAAATGAGTTGTGCTACATCACGTAGAGTTGTAATTCTATGTTGTAACTAAATCCTACCAGTCTGTCTTGAACCTAATCTCAGATGGGAAAAATCAAGGTGTGTCTGTCTCCAGTACAGATTTAATGCTATGAGAGGGTTTCACAGGGTCAAAGCCGTTCTCCCAAATTCTTCTGTATCCAAGTACAATGCAATTGGATTTCTTTCTGCTGAAATAAGTCCTCATTTCTCAGATGCGAAGTGCCTCAGCCTGTACCATTATGAGATTTAGCTTAAATAATTGAAAGCTTTTTTCCAGATATATCTCACCACCCCAACTAAGTTTTTGAGGGCTAAACAGTTCCGCTTGTTGGGAGCTGCGAGCATTTTGATATGACTTTCTTTGCCCTATTAAAAATATGGAATATATTTGAGTGAATACAGTATTGGGAAAAAAACTACTTTTTTGCCTTTAAAGGGAAGTTGTTCTTGGTGTGGGGCCAAATTGTCTGCTGAAATACATGCAGATGAGTTGAAACACTGGCATGTAGGTGGGTTAAGGTAATTACGGTCACCACTGACAGAATTTCCGTTTACTGACCTTGTAATAAGTGTATCTCCCATGGCCTTGAAAAGGCTGGGTAAACAGTCAATGAAGAGCTGCTTGACTTTTCAGTAACAGCATTGTTATTTCCACACTGTGCCACTAAGAGAAGGCTGAATTCACCTTGTCTTCCTTTAAATTCATTTCTCAGCAAGAAACTATTATAGGAAAGCATTCCCACTGTTTTAGCATGGCCATTATGTGACTTGTTGGTTCTGGAATTATTGTTTCGGCAATGTAAGAAAGGAGTGGAAAAAGAGGAACTCAAAGGGAAGGGGCGTTACCTTAAACGTGTTGTGTTTTGGTGAAAGGAGGCTTTGTCCTAAATGGTAATTTGCATCATAAGAAGCTACCTTTTTTTGTAAGTAATGTATGCCTTCAACTGACTTCCTGTGAAGGTGTCCAAGCATGCTACTTAATTCTCCCCCACAACATGACATGGTCTAGCTGGGGGTGTAGGGCTGGATGCTCCTGTGTGTCCCTCCTGGCTCGGAGTGGCCTGTGAGCCTGTGAGGGAACTAGGTTTGTGTTCACCACTCTGGAGTGTGCGTTCGATCTCTGTACGGGCGTTAGATGGTGAGTTGGACTAGATGATCCTTGTTGGGTCCCTTCCAACTCATAGTATTCTGTGATTCTGTGAACATGGGGGATCGTGTAGGACCTATCCTGGGAGTAGGAAGAAATGAGCTCAATGGTGGGGTTCCAGTCCTGCTCTGTGCCACCCACTGTGTCCAGCAGCGATAGTGTCTTGGGAGAGGTGCAGCCGTGACCGTGGAGGCCAGGGAAGTGCAGGAAGAGGTGCAAAGCTGTAGGAATGTGCTGGAGCAGCTTCAGGAGTGAGGAGGTGATGTGTGACAGCAGTGCAGGGACAGGGATGAAACACCATGGGATTGTCTCCTGTTCCTGGTCAGGCTTCAGGAAGGAGAGAAACGGACTCTTTCAGAAGTTCTGGTGTACTGGAACCAGTATGCCATGGTGAACTGGAGCTGCCTGGTGTGTCACTTAGTGTTCACTACTGGTGCTAGATTTACCTGTGGAAAATGAGCAAAACCAGGGTTTGCAGCAAAAGGGTACCCTGCACAGAGCTTCTCTTTGATTCAAACTGATTTCCTTCAAACATTGCAAACTGCACTGAGAGCTCCATAATACAGGCAGCTTCTTTATGTAAAAGAAGAAAACTCTCTCAACTTTGATGCTTTCATTGCCCTGTCAGCCAATGCCTGTCTAAAGAAGGAAAATGGCAAATATCCACGATTTCTATTTTCTCACTGAGCCAGACTTGCCAGGCCTGTAAGTGTCAAAAGGGCTGCATGCACGGTTTCTTTTGTAGCTTCATATAGTGATCACTGTGTGATGCAATTCCACTTGGAAGTGGTGCTGTACTGGGTGTGTTTGGAGCCTGGCAGATGTGTGGGTGCTGAGCAGGACTGTGCTGCAGGTCATAACCCCACTGCTGCCCCCGTGGCTGCACACTAGGGAGTTGGTAAAATCAGTAGCAACCCTAGGGGAACTGCCACTCTGTCAACTCCTGTCCTGCCATGGAAAACCAGGTAATTTGATAGTAACTTATATTGCAGAGAAAGTGTAAAGGCCAATTCTGTAGTGAAACTTCTCAATGAACATGGGAAGCCTTGTATTTGAGTCTAGAACCTGTCTGTGATCACTGTAAGCCTCTGGGAAGTTTTGAACATAACACCAGCAATACACAAGTCTCTGATCACCCCATCTAAATGCAGGAGGTGTTTCTGCCTGTCCTCTAAACCTGGCCAAGAGCTCTTGGGTGAAGACATGCTCTGGACAAAAAATATGGGGATGATGTGAGGGGGAAAATATATCACTTCTATATTGGGGGCATTGCAGGTGCAAGGCCACTCATGATCTGTGGGCAGACATGCAATTCCCCCTCCTTTCTTCTATAAATGGTTTTCTCCTTGATTAGTGGTCTGACATGCCACTTCTTCCTCTATGGCCTAAATTAGAGCAGGACTACAAATTTGCATCCCTACAGGCAGCTCAGTGTGCTTAATTATATGTGTCTTTATATGTCTAAGGAAAATTTCAGGTTTGAAAATGGATGGAGAGAGGAAAGATTTCTATCTTCGTAGCACTCTGCATTTTTTCCCATGTAGTATGTTTTGTGAAGACATCTGGGGCTGATTCTTTTTTATGGTAAAGCTGCCTTATATGAGTGCAAAAGGGAGTTTGAAACCAGAATGATGATGTCTTCTGCTAAAGCAATGCTGGGGGACTGGCAGAAATAGGAAACCCACTGGAGAACAAACGTCCGAGTCCAATGGCCCTGTTTTCAGATATAGCCACTGGAACCACCTCCACCCTCTCCATCTGGGATGCTCAGATTACTTGTCATGGAAATCATGCTTGTAATAGTGAAGGACATGTCTCATTTATCCTGGTTTTCAGAGAGATGAAAGGTGAGAACCTCCCCTAAACCACAAACTGGTAGAAATTCCTTCCTCTAAAATGTTTATTGATTATATATTACAGTGTTTGTTACAAGCTTGCTATTGTATCTGACCCTTTGAACAGTCCTTGACTATACAAAAAAGTATCACAATAAGATGTGTTAAGTCGTATCATGTTCTTCTGAAAATGGTAATGTTTTCTGGATACCTTATACTACCTGCACAAATACTTTTTTCTTTTTTGCTTTTGCCGTAAATAATACATGCAAAGGTTATTGGCCACAGGCTATTCCTCTTTCCAGAATATCTGTTATCCTTTCCCATTTCAATAAGCTTTCTACAAGCAAGAGCTCATCCTAGTGTAGAATAAAGAGGAAACATGACAAGCTTACATGGCTTTCCCCTTGGTTTTAATGCATCAACCACAGTCTTTTCCATTTCCTCTTTTAGAGCAAGGCTGGAAAAATCATCAGAGAGATGTGTTCATTCATTGCAAAAAGGCTGTTGAATCAGGAAATTAAATGGAAAATGAATTATTGCTGGTTTTCACTATGCAACATTCTAGGAGATGGCTCCTTTGCTTTGTCATCAGTTCAGTTCTGTCCAAGCCCCAAGTCTGATATCAATATTTGGCATGTTTTATAGATGTTGACTGGTTTTGTTAGATCACTTATTACCCTTCAGTTATGGACACAATATCCTAGCAAGTGATGAGATGTACCTGCTGGCTAAATGAAAATGCCAGACGTAAATAATTTTTCTTCGTGTACAAATGTATTGTAAAGAATGAAAATACTTCCTTCAATTCTTTCTGTTAATGTCAGGTTTTGGCTGCAGAAGTGTTACTGAGTAAGTCTGTCACACGTCTTGTCTAGATGAGCTGAAAAAAATCCAAACCCCAAAGTGAAGACAACTTCCAGGGAATTTAACAGGTCTGGTTCTATTCTTCTCTTTAGTGTAAATCTAGGATATTATAGTGGAAAATGGTGCAGTTAGTGGAAAACAAATTTACTGTAAGGACAGAATTGATTGAATTTACACGAGAAATGTAAGCAGCTGACCTGAGTAGTGACTGTATTTGGTTACACCTGCCTTTGACTCTCGTGTCCAAAGGGAACATTGTCCACTGAACCAGCCCTGCACATCTGGGTCCGGTGTCTGATGTGCAGCAGGATTTTAGTCCCACCTGGGGTCACTTTTCTCCTGCTGCTGTCCCCTGCAGACCAGAGGGGAGATCCTCACCCCAGGCAACTCTGTTGTCATGACTGACTGTCTGGGAGTCCCCAGTGCTGCTGAAGCCCTGCCCAAGCCTCTTTGCAAGTACTGCATGTCTGAGGAAGGGCTGCTGAGGGTGAAGCTATGCTGCACAGGGGTCCAGGCTGCCTTGGGGCTGGCAGGCAGCCCAAGGTAACTGACATCCCTGTTGCACCTGGGATCCTTTAGCACTCGGCATAACGAAGGTGTGATGGCGACTTGAAACTATGTATTCCAAAGTTTTCTCCCCTTCCAGTGCTGCTATTTCTCATTTTTCTGAAGGTGAATTATTTCCATATGACAATAACACTGACTAATCCTCTAAAATTCATTGAGTAACTGTGTGAATCCTAGTGTAACTACACTGGCAGCATGTTCACCTGTAATGCAGCTGGTTGACTGGTCCCACAGAGCAAAGCAAGAGCTGGAGTCCTTTGCCCAGCTAACTGTCCTGCTGCCTCTGCCCTGCTCATGTCAGCACAGTTCCCTGCCTTGGCCCTTCAGGCCTTTGCCGTCAGGACTGATGCTGTTGTAGTGCCTGTGTACTTAATCCATTTTAATGAGATTTGAAACCAGCAGTAAAAATACTCTTCAGCAGAGCTGCTTTGTGCCTGCATTGGTCAGATCAAATGGACTGTGTGTGTTGGGGATGTTAACATGGCCCCTCAGGCAGGACATGTGCTGTGGAATTTGAAGAACTGCTGTCCTGGTGGGGGTGTTAGACCCTGTCAGAATGCTGACCTCTGTTACCTTGAGGATGGCATGGCAACATGATTCACCTGCAGAATGCTATTGGAAACATCCTGCCAAATCTGTTTCACTCCCTCTAGCCCATGATACAGCAAGGTATGCCTGGCCGATACCTCAGGTTTTCTCATTGGCACTGTTATGTCAGTCTGATACACTTCTGAATCTTTAAAGACTGAGGTATTTTGGTTATCAGTAGCGTTTTCTTCATGTTGTTCTCCATATGCAGCTTTAATGTTCAGTGAAGATCCTGGTTCAGATCCAGCTCAGGCCAGAGGCTGCTGAAAGTACACTCCATCTATGTGGATCATCACATAAGGCAGATGTAAAGCCAGATGTAAAGCAGCCCTGACTGCAAGGTACTGGAAATAAACTCTCCATGTTAGTTTTTCCCTGAAAAAGCTCAGCATCAGGTTCAGAGTGAGAAACTCTCCTTCCCCATTAAGAGATTGATGCTCTGACATGCCCTATATACCTGTGAGACTACAACTTCCATGTTAGGTACATGTTCTCTAAAGCAGTTACATTTAACCATAACATCTGTAAAATCTCGTCTTACTTTCTAAAAAATCAGAGAAGAAAAAGAACCTTTTCAGTAAATATTCATATTTAGATAATCTCTGAGATGTTGCCAAAGAATCTGTTTAAGCAGCATTTTCATGCTATTTTCCTCTCCACCATTTTTCAGGGCTTTTTTCCTGTTTTTGTCACAGGCACGCAAATATCTCACCCAAATTATCTGTGACTCTTCTTGCCCAGAACTGTGTCCAGCTTTTATGGTTGTGTGACTGTTGTGTGACTGGAATTTGCTGGGGGTTGGGTCTGGGCAGGTCCCATGAGTTATAAAATCTGTGAAGATACCGAACCCATGAATATTCAACTACTCCCCTCCTGTAGCCACAGCACCCACCACTAATAAGGTCTGGAGGGGCGGTCCTGGCAGTGTGGCTCACACTGTAGCACCTCATTAAAGCGGAGGAAGCGCCTTTGGAGCTTCTTGGCCACGAAATCCAGGGTCCGGGACATTCTGCACACGTGCGCAGTCTCACAACTCACTGAAAATCCAATTGCAGTTAATTGAATGTGCGGATGTGTGAGCTGCGAATATGTGGGGAATCACTGTAGCTCTCTCCTTGATTTTATTGCTGCCGAATCCAAAACAGCCCTGGAAAACACTGACCCCTCACTCCCCTCATGGACAATTGCTATTTATTGTAAATATTTGACATGAAACTGAGAAAGAACCAAGAAGTGTCCTGGTGAGATGCCTTTGCAGAGAACGAGTTAATATCTGTCTCTTTGAAAAGAATATCATAGGCTACAAGTTTTCCTTAAATATTTGTATGTTTAATAGTAATAGGTAGTTTTTTACAGGTAGAAATGCTATGGAAAAGAGGATGTGTCTTCTCAGCTGGTTAAACTCCAAGTGAAACAGGACAAAGAATTCCAGGTTTGCTGCTTACAAGGAGCTGGAGCAGCAGCCTGTAGCATTTTACTGTCAATTTAGGATGCTGGAATATTGTATGCAGTAATGAAACAAGGAACTCATGAATATATCAAGTCTAGTAAAAAATGAAAATTTCTTAACCACTCTTGTTGAAGAGAAAACTTGCAAGAGAGAACTTCTGAAAATCTTTTCAGAGCATGACTTGACGTGCTCTACTGAGACACTAAAACCAATCCCCTGCAATTTACTTATTTCTAAGTACTTATTTTACTCTTTTACATATGGAACGGTATCCAAGTTGTCTAGTGGAAAATTTCTAAGTCATTTGCTATTCCTCTCTCACAGTGAGTTCTTACTGTAGTATATTCAAGATTGTTTTGGTCTGCTTCCATTTGTCATTTTTTCAGTTTTAATTTACCTTACAATTGTGCAAAGTGCAGATGTGAGATGCCATTACCTGCTGTTGGGAAAGCAATTCAGGACTTTGATACAATTGGCTATAGCATTTCCTGAGCCAAATTATGCTGTCAGCCAACAATATAGAAGTAACTTAACACATCAGAACATCTTGAAAAAATAAAAAAACGACAACACATAAATATAAGGGCAGGATAAAGCTATTGTATCATCTGTCATGAGAAGCAGCAAATATCCTTTGAATATCCCAGCTGAGGAAAGGGGAAGAGAATTTTTTTCATTTGACCCCCTAATACTATGGATAAAACAAAGAAATTTTAAAAATGTAGTCATAGTTTCACAGAATCACAGAATATTCTGAGTTGGAAGGGACCCACAAGGGTCACAGAGTCACAGAATCAGTAAGGTTGGAAAAGACCATAGTGGTCATCAAGTCCAACCTATCACCTATTACCTAACCTAGCCAAACCTGTTACCTAACCTGTTGCCATCCTGCTACCAGTTGGTCATCGACTGCAACTCTTAGAGGGCACCACTGCCTCCCTGGTGGGAATTGAACTCCTGGTCTCCTGGGTGAGAGGCAGCAACACTCACCACTGTACTAAAATGGATTTCCTTTGAGTTAGCTGTGGCATGTTTCAACTCCGAATGATATTGTTTGGTTGCATGTATGTTCAAGTTGTTAGGTATATTACAATCATTTTCTACTAATAAAAATTCTTTTGCTGTCCCTGTATGTAGTGCCTGGCATTTAAGAAACCTTAAGACAAATGGGTGTTCAACAGTGTGAGAGAGGGAAAACCATTACATCTCTTACTGTATACAGTCAAGAGATAAAAAACTGGATTGGCTTGCCAAAGAAGGCAATTGTGCACAAATCTTTCATGTGAGGTTATCAAAGTACTCCAAAAAGGCTATTGCATTGAGTCCCATAACTTACATACAAAGCCACATATAAGATGCAGCTCTATGACTTGCTGTGCAGCTTCATTTGGCAGTTACCTGTGTGTGCTCTTTACCTTAGAGGGAATACAGGGAAGCTGAGCTGTTGATATTTGGTATTCTGCTTTCAATCTGGCCTTCCAGCTTTGCACAGCATAAATAGAGGGGGTGAGGGCAGGAAAGGACAAGGCACAGGGCATGCTCTATGCAGAAGTGAAATGCAGAACGCTGGGGTTCCTGGTGGTTCTTGGGACATGGTCAGGGAGTGCAGCTGAGCTAAATGGGAAGACTAAACTTTCTGTTAGTAGACCACTCCCAGTTTTGTTTTAAAACTGGGATGCAAGAGTTTGCTGCTGTTGGCAAAGCTTTCAGATGTGTGAGCTCAGGCAGATGATAGCAAGCCTATTCTGTAGAGTCTAGTGCCATATTGGAAATGTCAATTCAAGTAACAGGTCTAAAAAAGCTACTGTAACACAGCTGGAATTGTTTAGGAGGGTAATCTCAAATTTTGCACACTCACAGGACAAAAATCCAGCCCCATACAATTTGAAGTGTAACAATGCACCAAGCTTTTCGAATTTACAGCACTTGGAACTTGTCGTGGTTTGACCCTGGCTGGATGCCAGAGACCCACCCCAACTTCTCCTGAAGGAGAAAACTAAAAAAAAAACCAACTGGAAAATAAAACTGGAAAATAAAATAAAACTGGTCACAGGCAAAAGAAGCAAGGCAAAACTATAAATAAAGAACATAAAGGGTTTATTTTCTAACTAACAAGCTCAGAACTGCAAGGGAAGCATCATTTAGAAGGCAACCTTTCTCCCCCCACCCCTCCTTCTCTTACAATAGATGTAACATTCCCTTTTCCACCAGGAGAAAAAGGGGGAACACAGGGTAGGGGTAAACCAGGCAGGTTGGCATTTCTGAACAGATCCAGGGTAGGAACCATCTCTCTGCCCTTCCATAAAGTTCTCTCTCTCTCACAAGAGGGAAAGGTCTTTCATGACCCCTCCCAAGTGAGATCTCGACCTGAGGACGACAGTTCTTCTGAAAAATTCTCTGTTGTCCAGAAGTCACAGCCAGGATTGCAGCTTTTAAGTACTGGCTTTTCTGCTTCATAATGAGCCCATCCCAAAAGTACACAAATACTATAACAATGCCCAAAAAAAGTCTGTCCAGGGATTTCTGCGGAGCTCTCAGCTAGCTCCAAGTTTCTGTCTCTGGGCTCCAACACATCAGCAGTGTTGTCCAGTTTTTACCTCTCCATCTTCAGTCTTGATGCTTAGACGGATTCTGCGGTCCTGGTTCTCTCTCTTTGGTCCATAGGTTTTCACCATGGTCAGTCCAATTCACAAACAGCAGCGGGATGCCTGGAAGAACATCTCTACCCCTTCTCTCGTAGGCCTGGGGGCCTTCAAAACCCTCAGCCTCCCGACGCAGGTTCTGAGCTGGCACGCTACATCTTACTACTGAACTTTTTTTTTCTTCTCTCCCAAGTATGTTATTCTGCAGAGACGCCTACCTTTATCTCTAACTTTGAAGGCCATGGCAGCACGGACAGCTCAGGCAAGAGCTGAGCTGTTAACCCCCTCGCTACCAGAGCAGCAGAAAAAACCCCTAAACCATAACAGAACTACACAACAGAAGACTGAGAAAGATGCAATCTTGTGTTAAGAAATTCAATGCTACTTTCCAAGAGAGGGTGTACAGGTGCTAGGTTGCAAAGGGCTGGACTCTGCCGTGGTTGATTTATCTGATATTATCCTTCAGGAGAACATTTCCTGCAGATGAGGCCACAGAATGAGATGGAGCATGTCTCAAAGCCCATGGAGAACACAATGTTACTGATAGTGCCTAACTGAAGTTAGCAATTCAGGGAAGGGACTAACAGGTGCTGGATTTACCTCAAACTCTGAATGTGCCTCTGCAGAAAGCAAGAAGGAATATCAATGGCCAAAAAACACACTGAGTTTGAGGCAACACCATATATGTATTATGTTTTGCATGCATTTGATACTCTGCTCTAGAAATGCCCAGCTGGTACTGAAGGCTGGAGGACAACAGGATAACACACCCTCTGAGCTGTGTCTACTTCTCTCTGCATCCAGCTCCTAAGTCTGTGGCCAGAAAGTCCTGCAGGCTCCCCTTGGTATCATGCGTTGAGACCCTTAGCAAAATGAAATTATTGGAATTATACTTGAGGGGGGCATTCTGTATTATATACTGGGAAATACAAAATAAGAGGATTCATATTTTAGACTCCAGGAGGCAAATTAAGAGGGATGTGTGCCTGGAGTGCGTAAATTCAGGGTTGCTACTGTTTAATGGGCTACAATTGTGTATTCCAGGATATGTACATGTAATTGTCTTCCAAACTGGAGACTGAATCCTTAAAGGTTCCCTTGTTACACATTACTTCTCCACACAAGAGGCAGCAATATAATACAGTACATACTACCAAAGCAGATGATTCATTCTGATATGCTACTTAAAACATGCCAAGGACATTAGCTACAGTTCAGCAAAAAACTCGGTCTGAAATAAACATTGATCTGATGGAGCCCTGCATTAATTTTTAAAACATAACAGCAGGGGGCAAGGAGGGACAGAGCTTTTCATTGCGAACTAGCTGCTTACACAATAGAAATTTCAGTGCTTACTCTTCTGTTTTTCTAAATAATTCTCCCCAGAAGCTGTACGTGCAATGGCAAAGTTCTGAAGAATTCTAAGGCTTTTATTTCAGAATAATTCAGTTTTCAGTAAATAGTCTGGAAAATGCATCCTGCCTTGCGTATTGTGGATAAGATTGCAGAAATCTATTTTAGGGTCATGAGCTGAATTAACATTGGTTCGATGGGTTTTTCAGCTGTATTACATGCATTTGGTCTGAATGTAGCCCATTGCTTACTTCCCCCCCACCCCCTCCCCCCATCAGATTATGCAGTGGCATTTATCCCACATGCTTATAGGATGCAACCTATCCCTAACATCTGATTACATCTTGGACTTCCAGTCATCTGGCATACTTGTAAGTTCTCCACATTTTTTAATACTTTGCTTACAGCTAATTATTCTGGATACAGCACAGTCTATTTATATGCTTTGTAAACACTCTCTCTTCCAAATGCTTTGTGGTACATATTGTTTTCTTTGGTGACTTTATGGAAGACTGTCAAATGAGGAAAGCAGCTGAAAGGGAGACCCATTGGGAAGAAGGGAAAATAAATCCCCTAACATCAACAAAGAAACAATTGTTAGTGTTAGCAACTGTTTCCTTGATAACTATTCTAGTAAATTATTTACGAATCTGGAGTAATACGCTGCTATGCAAAACCAAGATTAGATTTATTTTTCCTGTTAGAGCTCTAAGTGAAGTAATACATGAAATCCCATAAGCATCTTCTGGAGAATCACAGGGTTATCAAAGTTGGAAGAGACCTTTAAGATCAACAGCCTAGCACCACCATAATCACTCCCAAACCACATCCCCAAGTTCTTCATCCAGATGCCTCTTGAACACTTCTAGACATGGTGACCCCACCACCCCTTTGGGCAACTTATTCCAGTGCCTAACCACTCCTTTAGTGAATTATTTTTTATTAACATCCAAACTGAACCTCTCCTGGTGCAACTTAGGGCCCTTTCATCTCATCACTTCACTTGAGAGATAGCAGAAGAGACCGACCCCCACCTCACTAAAAGCTCCTTTCAGATAGCTGTAGAGAGCAAAATGAGGTCCTCACTGAGCTTGCGTTTCTTCAGGCTAAACGACCCCAGCTCCCTCAGCTGCTCCTCAGAGGACCTGTGCTCCAGACCCTTCAGCAGCTCTTTTCCCTTCTCTGAACATGCTCCAGCACTTCACTGTTTGTCTTGAAGTAAGGGGCCCAAACTGAGACACTTTGGTGCTGCTGGGACTCTTCCTGCTACTTGATCATGGTCTGACAACAGGGATCAGACTTTTAGTGCTCTCATTGGCACCAGCATTTCATCAGAAGTATCATTAGGATAATAAAATGATCTTTTATCTTAAAGTAGATACATGTCTTTATGGATTAGCATGTCATCTCCAGTTCTGCGTGGCAGTTGCTAGTATGCACATGTAATTTCTTCCAGCAACCATATGAAGTACAAAAAGAAGTTTCTTATTCCCAAAGTTGATAAACCCAAAGTCTTCAAAATCTTTCCCAACCTCCAAGGAGCAGAAAATGACATTGAGTGGAGGCACAGAGCTGCTATTGACTGTCAGAGGCAATTGTGAAATGTTCCTCTTCTCTATGACCAAGTTCCTGAAATCTGGAGCTCTTCCATAAAAACCCATTGGTGCATTTGACAGTTACTGGGATTTTTCTAAAATACACTGGACTTGATAGAAATATTTCTAAAAATGAAAGTTATGTTCATAGAAAGAACTGTCACTGAAATATCCTGATGGATTTAAGAGAGGTTTTTTGTCTTGGAAAATCTAACAGCATTTGATTTACCCTGTTTGCTCAGGAGTTTGCTTTAACAAATGTGATGGTTTAGGATCTGTGAATACTCCAAATAAATTGACCAAAATTTAACAGTTAATGAAAAAAACCCCAAAACTCCAAACAAAACCTCTCCTTGCACTCCTCCTCCCTCCAAAAAAGCCCCAACCAACCCTAATGAACTAAAAAGACTTGTAAGAAATATTAGGCTTAGAGAAATAGTTTTCTAATCAATAAGGTCTCTACACAAATGATGTAAATATTCTGACAACATTTAGGGATGCTTGTCTGACTTAATGTGCATTCAAAGTATAGAAATAATTTGAGATGTGAAAATCTTAATTTTGTGGAGAAATTTTATTAAAATCCATTTTGTTCCAACAGGTAAAAATGCTGTTATATTTGCCTATGTAACCTTGAATCATTGCAAATGTGCTATTAAGAGAGAGTACTCTCCTTTGGAAAGGGGCAGCTAGCTTACAGGTGTTGGTTTATCAATTTAAAGTTAAACATCTGAAAATAATAGATACTACTTTTTGTATGCACTTTCTTCTGCTGTGAGTACTTCAGACAAAAAGGTGATCCCCAAACTATAAAATGGAAAAATAATAAACTAGAATTTTTAATGTACTTTTTTCCCTCTTATTGGTTTTAGAGAAGTCTTCATTTTGGTCTGTGTGAATGTCCATCTCAGCAGGTTAGTTCTGAAAACTTGAAGCAACTCCAGTACTTTCTGAAGGGAGTAAAAAGTACGTTGGGCCTGTGTTTCAAATGGAGACTAAGCTAAGGTTTAGCACCTCCTGCTTCAAAAGAAAATGGCTGAAGTCTGGCAGTGCAGAAGACAGTTGTGCCAGCCTGATGTCTCTCGCCGAGCCATTACACACATGTTGGGAGCCTTTCAAAAAGCAGCAGCTTGCTTGCCTCCAGGAGAGATGCTGCAGGTTTCACCACTACCTTGCCTAGAAGTCCTAGGGTGCAAAGGACCTAGAGCACCAGAAGAAGGTTTCAGGCCTGTGAAAAGTAGTCTAGGACCCTTTAACGGCTCCATTGTGCAATGTGAGGTTGCAAACAAAAGTTAATGCTGGTTCTTCGACAAGTTCTGGATTTCTCAGCTTTGAAGAAGTTCATTCATTAAACTGTTGCGTGTGGTTTGGGGTCAACAAGATGCAGTTACTCATCTGTTGTTCAACTTTTGACTATATTTAAGCCAAAACTGGATAACTAAACTTTTACAGCTCTCTGTAATAAAAGCAATCCAGGCACATCTGGTTTAATGAACTTCTTCAATCGCAGCAGAAAAAAGTCTCATCTGTCAGATGTCTTGTTTCTCTAGCTTTTAATTTTATTCAGTATTTATAGGAGGATTTTATTCATGTTCTTACATGATGTGAGTGGGGAAGGATGAAGGGTTATCTGAAATAATTCTGTGCTTGGTGAAATAACTGGTCTTTTACTTTACTGCAGAAGTAGTTCTTGCTTACATATTTAATAAATTTTAAATAAGTGAAGAACAGGATCATAATTTCATCTCTAAAAATAAGGTGATGAAACAGCCTATTAAAAATACTGTGCTATATTAGTGGTACAGCTGTAAGGGATTTACAAAAATTAATTATATTACTATTGTAAAAATATCAGCATTGAAGTTAGTGCCAATGTACTCTAGTCTTCAATTCCACATATTCATCTGTCTGGTATTTTCAGAAAAAGCAACCAATTTAAAATCTTTCTCGATGGAATATTTTTCCTGTCATTATACATGCCCAATTTAAAATTCTTAATTTGAAAATTTAGTATTCATCATATAAAAATACCATGTTCCATTTGACAATATTTTGGCTTTCATAAATACAGGGATTCCAAGAAACCAACCAACAATAAGCTCTATTTTTTTCATTTATTGGGAACTAAAAAGTATTGAAGAAATCCTATGATAGCTTACTCATGTGAGAGGAGAAAAAAGCGGGAAATAGTACAATTTCTGGTTTTGTCGATAATGTTGATACCTGTCTGAAAATAGTCTGGAAACTCCTGTTTTGTTGAACATCATTAGCAACTTTTGTCAGTTTAAAATTGCTCTGTTGTTCAGCATGATTTAAGCATGCTGCATGTTAAAAGATGTTACCTATTATGCATCAGTATCTCACCTCTCATCAGGTGAGAAAGTGGAAGCCCCTTGTTGTTGCAGAAACTTCTTGCAGTAGCAAGCTAAAACTGTACGTTTAGTTATTGCAGAAGGAACACAAGGCAGCAGTGAGAACCCATGCAGACCCAGGGCTGAAAGCAGAGATAGTCAGGAAAGACTCTTCTAGGACTAATGAACTGAGGAATGAAGCATCTCCCACAGTTGCTAAGAAAGGGAATGTCTTCAAAAAGAACTGGCCTAATGTAGAGTTCTCTGTGGCTTGGGAATGAAATAATTCTCAGATGACTGCTCTGGTTCTTCCAGATGTGTGAGAAATGTTTAGTGCTGATGCGATTTTGCTAGCAGGCTAAGAGCACCATATGAGTGTGGATGGTTTCACTCCGAATGGGCTCCATTTCTATTCTTTTATAGAGAATGGTTTTCATTTCAGATATTATCCTGCAGAAGGGTATCCTATAAGAGGTGTCAAAGGGTATTTTTAACCATATGTGAAAGGGTGCTACAGAGCACTACTAAGGAGGTTAAGCAAGTGACCTTGGGTGCTATGAGCTTGTGCATTTTTTTTTCCTGTAGACCAACTCTAAATTTCTTATTGTTTTGCAAAAATAGTCTTTTGTTTCGTTTTACTGATGGAGACAGAACAAGTTTTATACAACAACATTTTATACTCCCTTTGGGGAGGGCTCCTGCTATGGGCAGGAGGCTCTGGGGAGACCTGCTGTGGGAACCCTGCCCAAGTTTCTGAATGTTCATGGCAGGAGTTTACAGGCACCATGCTGGGGTGAGAATGCTCCTTAAACATACCTGCTGAGACTCTCTGTGTCTCTCAGCACACAACAGCAGGGATGGCAGGAATCAGAATCTTAGTCATACTTATGGACTTGGCCCACAAAGGATTTTTCAATTCATTGAGTATCCCAGAAAACACCTCATGTATAATGCACCTCTGTGCCTGTAGCAGTGGGTGTCTCCACTTCCTGCCTGGATGGCAAATCACTTCATTGATGATGGGATAATGATTAACCAAAAATGAATGCCACTGAGTTTTCTCTAACACCTCCTGGTTTTAGTTTCATCAGTTGTTCTTAGGGACCAGAGCCTCTCTTTGACATGGAAACTTACTGTGCTTCCCTCTTGGGAATTTGGCCTGTTTGGTAATTGGAGTCCTCTCATTTGGTGAGCTGTTCCCATGATCCCCCCATTGCGCTCGTTCTTGCTCTTGCATTTTCCATTCCCTTATTGCTTTCCTAACAACTCCTTCTCAGGCTCCTCTCTTCCTGTAATATTTTCTTGTGTGTTTGGCTAGGATTCTTGTATTTGTGGTACGGCATATGATGTGCCATCACTGGAACTAGATGTCACAGCTTTTCAGCAGCTGGGTGTGGGGTTTCTCCTCCAGAGGGCTTTGCTTCAGTCTCCCCTTTCAGCTCTCTCCACATGAGTTGTTACTTCACTGTGGGTCTCTGCTACAGCAGTGACTTTCCAAAATGGAGAGTCACTTGGACTTGTCACTTGGACTTGTCACGCAGAATATTACCTGGACTGGTAAGCAATTGCCAGTATCTTGGCTTCAGTGAACAACCTTTCCCAGTTGAAGCCGCTGGAATCTTGTGGTCTGGAGTCTATATACTCTGTCTTGTGGTTCACTGAGACTCTTCAGCTTCTTGCTCCTGGCTGGATACATTCCCTTGTTTATTTTAACTAAGTACCTTAAGGAATTCCACTAGTCTATATGGTTATTTGTGGCTTGGCATTTTTGTCAGTCCTCACTCTATCATGCTATTTTTTTTGCCATGTATGTTAGGACTTCTAAAGTTTGTTCTCTTGTACCCACAGCCTCTTCTTTCCTCTCTCATCTCCTTCCTCTCACAGGTTTTTGTGTTTTGTATGTAGAAAAGGTGTTGTAAGATAGAAAAATCCCCTACACTCTGAACACTTGGGAATGTAAATTTATGCTAATTTTCTCTTTAGTTTCTTAGTTGAAAATTAAAGTGGATAGGATTAATGCAAATAGTAGTCATCAAGTGTGCCCTTGAAAGGCATTTCCAGATTTTTGGTATGTTCGAAACTGTCAGAAGGTAATACGCATAACTAGAGAGAGAAATGCTGGTTAATACAATTTCTTCCATGTTCTGCAAAGAATAGGTATGTCTAATGGTTTTGGATCTGGAGTCCCCCTTTCTTCAATTTTAGCTGATTGTTGTCAAGACATTACATAATCCTTTCCATTTCACAGAATCGCAGAATATCCTGAGTTGGAAGGGACCCACAAGGATCATCGAGTCCAACTCAAACGGCACCACTGCCTCCCTGGAGGGAATCGAACTCCTGGTGAGGCGGGAACACTCAGCACTGTACTAATTGTTGTAGTTTTTAATCAATTTTGATAGCTTGGTAACTTTTGTTAACCAGAGCAATGTGTTAAACACTTTTTTGGCTGCCACAGAGAATCCTAAACAATTTTGCTGAACTAGGTTCCTGCAGTTTTGGTATGTAGCCTAACACCATACATTGCAGTGTGCAGAGAAAATCTGTTCTCCAAAGGGAACTCGCTAGCAGTGTTGAACTTCTGCCATAAGTTCCTAATACGAGACAGGACCAGGAAACTTATGTGGGTCCCATTCTGCTCCTACTGAAGTCAAATTCAAAGCTCCTCCCAACTGCAGAGGGATAAGGTTCAGACTCCAAAAATCTTACATTTTCTTTTCACACATTTTCCTTCAAATTCTTTCCCCCTCCCCCTTTATTTTTAGGTTCTGGCAATATACTAACCATTGCTCTCTCTTGCATATTTTATGGAAGGTGAATCACAGATAAGAACCATTTTCCTCATTTCTTACACTACTTGAATAGCTCCTGTTTTGTGCCCCAAAGCATGGCTGGAACTCAGCAGCTGTAATCTGGAGTGACAGATGAGCAAGTCAGATCATGACAGGAGGAAAGGGCTGCTGGAAAAGGAGCAAAGAAACTGAAGAAAATCTTGTAATTGTACCAGAAAGAGAAATCTCAAGATATTGAGACTCTTGTCTATCTCAAAAGAATTAGTTTTTTATTTCAGTAATCTCCAAGTTTACTTGGAAAGACAATAAATCGGGGATAGGCTGTGGACAAGCAGGAGATGACAGAAGTGGAAAGATGGGATCTTGGGACATTTGCCATAGGAAATGAAACTCCAGCACCACTGTGTTGCAATAAGTGCTAATAGGTTTGGAGCTTAACCATGTCTTACTTCTGTGTAAGTATACAGACTGCTATATATAGCTCTGGAAATAAACACACGTAATCTGATAGCTTTAAATATAGTCAGTTTTCTTATTAGACCGTAAGAACACTTGGAAGAAGCTAGTATAAGAATAGAACTGATTTTTGCCATGAAGCTTAGAAGAAGTAAGAGAGTGGATCTTAAACACAAGGTGATGGGCAGCAAGCTGGGGACTGCTGGACTGTTTCCAACAGTGCCTTACAATCACTGTCTGATGTTGGGGAATTAATTTAATTTCCTTCTGCTTTCTCATTTGCTTTCTTCCACTGTATTAGATGGTGATAATTTCTCCTGCTAGGAGCTTCAGCAGCTCTGAAGGAAAGCAACTTAGCTGCAGAGTAACAGTCACTGCTCAACAAAAATTGTAAGAGTTTTCAAGTGGGGAGAGACAGAGAAGGGAAGAAGAGACCTTCCATGCTCCCGATCCATTTGTGGACATGACTCAGAGGCATGTGAGCTGTGTTATGGTGAGTAAATGGAAGGGCACAGGTAACCCTTCCCCTGGCCTGCCCATGGGCTCCTAACAATGGGCATAGCCAAGGACCCTGCCCAAAGAGCCTAACGGCCATGTTCAACACCAGCACAGGTTATAACAAGGACATAAAGGAGTAAAGTGACAATAATGAATCAAAAGCCTTACTGTGTTTACTTAATTTTGTAGTTTTGAATATAGAAAACTGAACAACCAATGCTCATTTGGAAGCTGCATGCTGTTTAAAATAACTGCATAATCAGGCTCAGCAAAGCTTGATTTATACCCTGTATGAGCATCTGGCAAGAATCTCAAGCTGTGCCTTATGCAGGGCAAGTGCTGTAGGGAAGGGAGATCTCTGCATGTCATGTCCCCAGCCCATCCCACCGTGTATTGCAAGTTGTTTCATTGCATACTGACAAGCAGTGAAGCCAAAGGCAGGATTTATCCAGAGTCACTCTTGGGACAGAA
The DNA here is from genome assembly GCA_013390025.1 of Pitta sordida. Classification (NCBI taxonomy): domain Eukaryota; kingdom Metazoa; phylum Chordata; class Aves; order Passeriformes; family Pittidae; genus Pitta; species Pitta sordida. Next base: position 18,963 of record WEKX01028186.1, read on the forward strand.
GTCTCTCCAAAATATACCTAATGTTGATGCTAAATGGCTAAAACCCCAACTATTTGTCTATGGTGTAGAAGACATCGTATCTAAGAGATTGATAGATTTCAGGGAATGGCACCAAATCCAATCATTAATGTACATGTTCATCTTAATGCTAATAAAAAAACCCTAAATGAAACACGCTTGTGTCCTGCTGTTTGGGAATATGTTTGGTTTTATTTAATGACATATTTCTCTAACTCACCTGCAACTAGAAGGTATTTGCTGTATGTCTGATGTAAAATCTTTGTTCTTGTAGCATTCGGTAATTCCAATTTACCTCAAATTTCTGCTGAGGTCCATGGAAGTTTTGCCTAAGTAAGGCTGCAAGATTTTACTGTGAGTTTGCTGTACAGTGTGTACTGCAGCCTCTGGTATTGTTTAAGGCTTTTGTTTTAGTGACAGTTTGCATAAAGACGTCTTACAAGATAAAGTTAAAATAGGTTGTGTTACAGCGACAAGGTAAGAAAACTGGAAATTAAAGCTAAAATGACCTCTATGCAGACAGTGAAGGGTGTCATAATTCTGTTAGTGCTACTGAACATCTGCTCTTCAAACATTTTTAGGATGTTTCTGGACCCACCTCCAATTATTCGCGAGATACAAAACCTCCAGCGCACTCAGCTTTTTCTCGTTTCATCATTTCTCTCCCCCCACCCCACACCCCAGATTTTAATTTAACTTGCAGCTTCCTGCCGAGTCTCCCCAGCTGCAGCCCATCGGCAGCCGAAGGCTCTTCTCGCCCTCCGGATGCTCTAACAGCATCACCTGTCTTCGCCCTGGCAGCGGCCCTGCAGCTCGGGTCGCCCGCACCTGGGGCTGGGCAGGGCAGGACTCGGCTGGGCTGGACACAGCACGGGCTGGTGCGGAGCCGCCTCTTCTCCCGGGTNCGGTTCAGCTCCCCACCGCGGGCAGCGGACGGCGGCACCGGCGAGCTGTGTCCCCACCCCGACCTTCTGAGCGCCAGCCGTAATCCCGCGGGGGCCCCGGCGGACCGGCGGGGGGGGG